>JAYEVI010000088.1:0-53806 GCA_036346575.1 Dendrocalamus sinicus | reverse complement strand
GTGGTTCCATCCGTCGAAAAAATAGAGACTTAGCAACTAGTCCTCACAAAAGGCGCAGCGATCCACGAGAGAAGGCGTTTCTTGCCGTGGCGTCTCATACAACCTTGTTGGCCATGGTTCTCGGAAATGTTGCTGCTCACGTGCGGCTTCGCCGCAACCTTGCTATGCTTCACCGGGTGGTTCCATCCGTTGAAAAATAGACACTTAGCAACTAGTCCTCACAAAAGGCGCAGCGATCCACGAGAGAATCGTTTCTTCGCCGTGGCATCTCAATCGACTGTTGCCCATGGTTCTCGGAAATGTTGCTGCTCTGTGCGGCTTAGCGTAACCAGCTATGCTTCACGGGTGGTTCCATCCGTTGAAAAATAGACATAGCAACTTGTCCTCACAAAAGGCGCAGCGATCCACGAGAGAAGGTGTTTCTTCACCGTGGCATCTCATACACTTGTTGCCCATGGTTCTCTGGAAATGTTACTGCTCATGCGGCTTCACGTAACCAGCTATGCTTCACGGGTGGTTCCATCCGTTGAAAAAATAGACACTTAGCAACTAGTCCTCACAAAAGGCGCAGCGATCCACGAGAGATGGCGTTTCTTCACGTGGCATCTCACACCTTTGTTGCCCATGGTTCTCGGAAATGTTACTGCTCTGTGCAACCGCGAAAACCAGCTATGCTTCACGGGTGGTTCCATCCGTTGAAAAATAGACACTTAGCAACTAGTCCTCACAAAAAGGTGCAGCGATCCACGAGAAGGCGTTTCTTCACGTGGCATCTCATACAACTGTTGCCCATGGTTCTTGGAAATGTTATGCTGCTCTGTGTAGCTTTGCCGTAACCCAGCTATGCTTCACCGGGTGGTTCCATCCCGTTGAAAAAATAAACACTTAGCAAATAGTCCTCACAAAAAGGCGCAACGATCCACGAGAGAAGGCGTTTCTTCACCGTGGCATCTCCTACAGCCTGTTGCCAATGGTTCTCCGGAAATGTTGCCTGCTCCTGTGCAGCTTTGCCGTAACCCAGCTATGCTTCACCGGGTGGTTCCATCCCGTTGAAAAAATAGACACTTAGCAACTAGTCCTCACAAACAGGCGCAACGATCCACGAGAGAAGGCGTTTCTTCACCGTGGCATCTGATGGACTACGGGTAGGCTACGCTAGCGCAAATTAATAAAACTTATGCCCGTAAACCAAGATCACTGCAGTTATAGATCACGGAATTACCACTAGACGCGCAGGTGCGGAATTGATGCAGCACGTCGGGCGGTAGTCGTACTACGTTGATGCGGCACGTCGGGGCGAGTAGTCGTACTACTTCCTCGTCCTCGTCGCGGCGTCCAGCGTACAACTCCTCTCTTGCGGTTCGTCCAAGCGCTACGGATGCGGCGCCGCCAAAGGTATCCACCGTGCGGGAGGAAGCGCGCGCGCGGGATTACTAGATCGCGCGGCGCCGGGCGTGGGAGGGTGGCGGCCGGGGTTTGAGGAGGTCACGAAATCACCTTCTACCCCAGGCGCCTAGCCCTCCTTTTATAGACGTCCTTATAATGGGCTTCAACGAATGGAGGCCCATTAGGACTCAATACCCGATCCAACCGGATCCAATCCGAATTAGGCTTCAGCCCTTAAGTGTGTGACCCTATGGGTTCACGTATGTTTAGACATGACACGAGTTTACCTACTCGGTCAATAGTTGGTAGCGACCTCTGGCAAGACGTGCCAACTCCTAAACATACATAAAGATCATATCGAGCGAACCATCACAACTTTATGTACATGCCAATCCCTTTGCCTCACGATATTTGGTGAGCTCCAAGCTGACCACTCTTTCTCGATCTGTGATCCGGAATCCCTTACTAGGTTAACTCTTAACCTTAAGTAGCATGGCCATGCATTTCTGGATCCGATCACTCGAGGGCCAGAGATATCTCTCTCGGTAGAGAGGGCAAATCCCATCTCGTGACCATGCCTCGCGGCATGCTTCATGACAAACCAAGCTACCTTTATAACTACCCGATTCACGGAGCAGCGTTTGATAGCCCCTAAGTAGGTCGATTCACATCTCAAGTACATGCGACAATCTCAGGTCTAAGGACAAGGCGTACACATTGTGTAGAGAGAACCATAAGTATAATTGTTATGTCTCATGTTGGGTCGGTCCAACCCCATGTTCTAAACATGTGTCCACATTATTGGTTTGACATCTCCATGTCTATGACTCATGAAACATGGTCATCAACGATACATGTGCTAATCCATTATTCACGTGTGTCCACACATGAACCCGACTAGGGACAACTTTAGAATAACCATACAAGTAAAGAGTTTCACAAACAAGTCACATACTTGTTAATCAATACAAAGGCAATATTCAAGGAACATTTATTAAATCATGGATACAACGAAATATCATCATCTCTATGATTGCCTCTAGGGCATATTTCCATGATCTCCCACTTGCACTAGAGTCAATCTAGAAGATATCTAATACCCATAGCTCTTGTGTGCGCCTCATGCTTAGGGTGTGGGAGAGGCTTCGTCAAAGGATCTGAAATATTCAAATCCGTATGTATTTTGCATATCTTTAAATCTCCTCGATTGAGGATCTCTCGAATGAGATGAAACACGCAGTGATATGTGTTTGTTCTTTTGGTGATTCCTTGGCTCCTTGGCTTGCATAATGGCCCCACTTGTTATCACGATAAAGATCCAGAGGATCGCGCACTAGGAACCACACCTAGTTCAGAAATGAACTTCCTTATCCAAACACCTTCCTTTGCTGCTTGAAGCGCAATGTACTCGACCTCCGTTGTAGAGTCGACAACGGTCTCTGCTTGGAACTCTTCCAATTGACCGCACCACCGTTCAAAATGAACACAAAACCCGATTGCGATTTGTAATCGTCTTTGTCGGTTTGGAAGCTTGCATCGGTGTAACCATTTACAACGAGCTCTTCCTCACCTCCGTAGACTAGGAACACATCCTTAGTTCTTCTCAAATACTTGAGGATGTTTTTAACCGTTGTCCATGACTCTCACCGGGATCGGCACTGTATCTGCTCGTAACACTTAGAGCATAGGAAACATCTGGCGAGTACATATCATAGCATACATGATAGATCCAATGGCGAAGCATATGGAATCTTACTCATGCGATCTCGCTCATCGGTTGTCGAAGGACACCGAGTCTTGCCAAGATTTATGCCATGAGACATGGGCAAGAACCCTTTCTTTGCCTCCTCCATGTTGAACCGTTTCAACACTTTGTCAATGTAAGTACTGCGGCTTAATCCTATTAGCCTTTTTGATCTATCTCTATAGATCTTAATACCCAAAATATATGCCGCTTCCCTAAGTCCTTCATTGAAAAACTATTTTTCGGTGAGGTCTTAACGGACTCGAGCATAGGAATATCATTTCCAATCAGTAATATGTCATCTACATATAAGATTAGAAATACGAGCGAGCTCCACTTGCCTTCTTGTAAGCGCAAGATTCTTCTTCGTTTTGATGAAGCCAAACCCTTTGACCACTTCATCAAAGCAGAATGTTCCAACTCCGAGATGCTTGCTTCAATCCATAAATGGATTTTTGAAGTTTGCATACTTTTCTAGCATTGATTGGATCGACAAAACCCTCGGGCTGTATCATATACACGTCCTCGGTTAAATTTCCATTAAGGAAAGCCGTTTTGACATCCATCGCCATATCTCATAGTCGAAATATGCAGCAATAGCTAGAATGATCCGTATAGATTTAAGCATCGCTACGGTGAGAAGGTCTCATCGTAGTCAACTCCTTGAACTTGCCGAAAACCTTTTGCGACAAGTCGAGCTTTATGGATATGAACATTTCCATCCATATCAATCTTCTTTTATAGATCCATTTGCACTCTATGGTTTTAACACCATCGGTGGGTCAACCAAGTTCCAAACTTGATTGTCTCCCATGGATGCTATCTCGGATCTCATGGCACTATGCCATTTCTCGAGTCTGGTCCATCATTGCTTCCGCATAGGTCGTAGGCTCATCATTGTCTAACAATAACATATCTACGCATATTGCGGAGCCTTCCGACCTTCGTGGTGGTGGTGCTTCCTTTGCCATGGGTTCCTCAACTTGTTCGCCACGTGGGCATCATTCGTCGAGTCTTCCCGATTGGTTCATCTTGAACCTCTTCAAGCTGCACCGTTCTTCCACTTGTCTCCTGTTGAGAAACTCTTTCTCTAGGAAAACACCACTTGACGACAAACACTTTGCCCTCTAGTCGGTTGTAAAGTAATATCCAAAGGTTTCCTCGGATATCCACGAAAATGCATTTATCCGACTTGGGTGTGAGCTTATCCGACTTAAGTCTTTTGACAAATGCCTCACATCCCCAAATCTTTAGAAAAGACAAGCGTAACTCTTCCGAGTCCATATCTCATATGGTGTCTTAACTCTGATTTAGACGGTACCTATTAAGTGTGAAAGCTGCCGTTTCTAGGCGTAACCCCAAAATGATAATGGTAGATCTGATGGCTCATCATTGATCGAACCATGTCCAACAAGGTCGATCGCGCTCGGATACCCCATTTCTTTGAGGCGTTCGGCGGTGTTAGGTGTGGAACAATTCCGCAACTCTTGGATGATTGCTAAATTCATGACTCAAATACTCGCCACCACGATCGGATCGCGAGCCTTAATTTTCTTGGCACGTTGATTTTCAACCTCATTACGGAACTCTTTGAACTTTTCAAAGTTTCAGACTTATGCTTCATTAAGTAGACATAGCCATATCTACTAAAATCATCGATGAAAGTTATGAAGTAATGAAATCCACCTCTAGCGATCGTGCTCATTGGTCCACATACATCGGTATGTATGATTTCCAACAAGTCGATGCCCTCTCAAAAGAACCTTTGAAAGGTGACTTGGTCATCTTACCAAGCAAACAAGCTTCACATGTCTCGTATGATTCAAAATCAAACGAAGTTAGAAGACCATCATCATGGAGCTTCTTCATGCGCTTTTCACTTATGTGACCCAAGCGACAATGCCAAACATAGGTGGGATTCAAATCATTAGGTCGAAGTCTTTTAGCATTTATGTTAAAGATGGGCGCATCATCAAGATTTAAAATAAATAACCCATTCACAATGGGCAAAAGCCACAAACATTTCATTTTTAGAGATCAAACAACCATTGTCTTTACTTGCAAATGAATAACCATCTCTCATCAAACATGAGGAGATAAAATGTTTCGACTCATACTAGGAACATAATAAGAATTATTCAATTCCATAATAAATCTTGAAGGAAGCTGAAGTTGCATGGTGCCGACGGTCAGCGCAGCAACCCTTGCTTTATTTCCGACGCGAAAATCAACTTCACCTCTTGCGACTCCTCTACTTCTTATTAGCCCTGCATCGAGTTGCAAATGTGAGCAAGCGATCCGGTATCAAATACCCAAGAGTTAATAGGAGAATCAGCAAGAAAAATGTCTAAAACATTTATGACAAGTGTACCATGGGTGGAAGTCTTACTTCGGCATTCTTCTTGCATTCCTCGGAATCCATGTACTTCTTGCAGTTTCTCTTCCGGTGGCGATCTCTTTACAATAGTAGCATACTGTCTCGGCTCGAGTCCAGCTTTAGGCTTAGGCGTTGGCTTTGAGATCATATCTTTGGCCTTGCCCTTATTCTTTGCCCATGGCTTCTTACCCTTTTTCTTGAAGCTAGACTTGTTCTGCACAGCCATCACATGGCTAGGCCCCTGCACACTTCTTAATGTCACTCTCTGCTGTTTTGAGCATCCCACAAAGCTCATTAAGGCCCTTTTCCACCCCATGCATATGGTAGTTCGAAATGAAATGTCCATAGCTAGGTGGTAGAGGCGCCAAAATGAAATCGATTGCCAACTCTTGGCTAATTGGAAAACCAAGTTTATCCAAAGTCATTGTAACCAACCATTTTGATCACATGTGGGCCTCGGGTGCACCTTCATTAACTTGCATTCCAGAAAAGCCTTAGACACATTGAACCTTTCAGTCTGGCACGTGTGCGGAACATGTCCTTAAGCGCCATGATCATATCATACGCTTCCCGCTCCTCAAACCGCTTTTGAAGGTCGAGGTTCCATGCATGCAAGCATAAGACAGCTAATCTCAAGAGAGTCATCACATGCTTTCTTGTAGGCATTTTTAACAGCCGTGATCGCATTGTCGTGAGTTCTTACGGATTTGGGTGTCTAGAGCGTGTTCCTTTTTATCTGCCTCGAGAACAATTCTCGAGTTACGGACCAGATCCGAATAGTTTGTTCCATTTAATTTTTCTTTCTCAAGAATTGATCGCAAAGCAAAAGGGTGTGCGCGGTTGTTAGATGCCATTGATCTACAACAGAAAATGCAAAATACTAAGACAAATAGAACCATGATAGAGTAAACCGTATTAAACAAATTTAATAGAATGTACTCCCACTAAAATCAATATCCCTCTATTGATTCTTAGCGATTCAAGATCCATAATTAACTAGTCTACTAGTGAGCTTTTGCATCACCGCTAGGAGACAAGGTAATTCGGTAAGTAACACCTTACTAATCATATCTCTATATGACTCTTGTTGTTGGGTGACATCTCTATGCCTCGGCGCCCAACCTTTATGCCCCAAGGCCCATAACCTTTATGATAACCTTGTTAAGTTCACCAACCCTTATGCATGTATGTATCCGATACAAACCCATCTAGTCAAGGAAAGTCGATGGTGCCTAATTTTATAGACCCACAATCAATTTACAAGACATGGGATGGTGCGGGGTTTAGTTGGGAGGGCATATGTTTAACTTAACATTTTGTGAGGATCGTTATACTTCTACCATTCAACCATGCATAGGAGTAAAACAAGCAGGAATAGCATTCACACGGTTGTGACTCGGTATGGCCCATTTTCTCATGGTGATCTCCATCGCCATAGAATCATCCACCATGATGATCTCCATCTCCATGGTTAATGTGTGCCATCCTCCAAGTGATGTGTCCTCCGAGTACTAATATAAGCTATTACTCATAACAGCTAGTAATCAAATACATGGATACAAGGAATCATCACAAGTCGGCACGCAGGCGTTAATACAATACTTTGACAACACTATGGCTCCAGTAGTGTTGCGAACCCACGACACGCAGTCATGAAAATATTATAAACATGCATCACATACACATTAGGCCATCGGTCACATACATCCTGCAAAAACAAGTTATGCATAGATTCGCAATCTACTGGATAAGGGGTCGAGGGTTTCCCCATCAGGTTCGAAGGGCGGCGCCCTACCGCGTATCTTCGATTTTGATCCAATCTATGCAATTTTTACTTAGGATTTTGATCGGCAAATCATATTTACCCCAAATCGACTATTGTTCGATTCGACCAATTTGCATTGATCTTCGCGTCACGCAACGGTTTCGTGTCACTTGTCTACCCGATGGTGATACCGACCGGTAGGGTATGTTGTGTACGACCTTAGCAAAGCACAATCACGGAATATCGATTATTAATCTAGGTTCGATTCGACCAATCATATTGATCTTCGCATTCCGCAATCGGTTTCACGTGTCCTGTCTACCCGATGGTGATACCGGCCGGTAGGGTAAGTTGTGTACGACCTTAGCGAGAATGATCACGAGCCAGATCTATCCATTACGAGAACTATACAATCGATCACATCGATCATAACGACTTACATATCGCCATATGCAAATCACCGAACCTATAACATGGCAGCAATGGCTCGATACCAGCGATGGACTACGGGTAGGCTACGCTTAGCGCAAATTAATAAAAATTATGCGTAAACCAAGATCACTGCGGTTATAGATCACGGAATTACCACTAGGCGCGCAGTGCGGAATTGATGCAGCACGTCGGGCGGAGTAGTCGTACTCGTTGATGCGACACGTCGGGCGAGTAGTCGTACTACTTCCTCGTCCTCGTCGCGGCGTCCAGCGTACAACTCCTCTCTGCGGTTCGTCCAAGCGCTACGGATGCAGCGCCGCCAAAAGGTATCCACACGTGCGGGAGGAAGCGGCGCGCGCCGGATTACTAGATCCGCGCGGCGCCCGGGCGTGGGAGGGTGGCGGCGGGGTTTGAGAGGTCACGAAAATCACCTTCTACCTGTGCGCCTAGCCCTCCTTTTATAGACGTCCTTATAATGGGCTTCAGCGAATGGAGGCCCATTAGGACTCAATACCCGATCAACCGGATCCAATCCGAATTAGGCTTCACCCTTAAGTGTGTGACCTATGGGTTCACGTATGTTTAGACATGACACGAGTTTACCTACTCGGTCAATAGTTGGTAGCGACCTCTGGCAAGGCGTGCCAACTCCTAAACATACATAAAGATCATATCGAGCGAACCATCACAACTTTATGTACATGCCAATCCCTTTGCCTCACGATATTTGGTGAGCTCCAAGCTGACCACTCTTTCTCGATCTGTGATCCGAAATCCCTTACTAGGTTAACTCTTAACCTTAACTAGCATGGCCATGCATTTCGGATCCGATCACTCGAGGGCCCGAGAGATATCTCTCTCGGTAGAGAGGGCAAATCCCATCTCGTTGACCATGCCACGCAGCATGCTTCATGACAAACCCGAAAGCTACCTTTATAACTACCCGATTCTGGGCAGCGTTTGATAGCCCCTAAGTAGGTCGATTCACATCTCAAGTACATGCGACAATCTCAGGTCTAAGGACAAGGCGTACACATTGTGTAGAGAGAGAACCATAAGTATAATTGTTATGTCTCATGTTGGGTCGGTCCAACCCCATGTTCTAAACATGTGTCCACATTATTGGTTTGACATCTCCATGTCTATGACACATGAAACATGGTCATCAATCGATACATGTGCTAATCCATTATTCACGTGTGTCCACACATGAACCCGACTAGGGACAACTTTAGAATAACCATACAAGTAAAGATTTCACAAACAAGTCACATACTTGTTAATCAATACAAAGGCAATATTCAAGGAACATTTATTAAATCATGGATACAACGAAATATCATCATCTCTATGATTGCCTCTAGGGCATATTTCCATGATCTCCCACTTGCACTAGAGTCAATCTAGAAGATATCTAATACCCATAGCTCTTGTGCACGCCTCATGCTTAGGTCATGTGGGAGAGGCTTCGTCAAAGGATCTGAAATATTCAAATCCGTATGTATTTTGCATATCTTTAAATCTCCTTGATTGAGGATCTCTCGAATGAGATGAAACCACCGCAGTATGTGTTTGTTCTTTTGGTGATTCCTTGGCTCCTTGGCTTGCGCAATGGCCCCACTGTCATACAGCCTGTTGCCCACGGTTCTCCGGAAATGTTGCCTGCTCCTGTGCAGCTTCGCCGTAACTCAGCTATGCTTTACCGGGTGATTCCATCCCGTTGAAAAAATAGACACTTGGCAACTAGTCCTCACAAAAAGGCGCAACGATCCACGAGAGAAGGCGTTTCTTCACCGTGGCATCTCATACAGCCTATTGCCCATGGTTCTCCGGAAATGTTGCCTGCTCCTGTGCAGCTTCGCCGTAACCCAGCTATGCTTCACCGGGTGGTTCCATACCGTTGAAAAAATAGACACTTAGCAACTAGTCCTCGCAAAAAGGCGCAACGATCCACGAGAGAAGGCATTTCTTCACCGTGGCATCTCATACAGCCTGTTGCCCATGGTTCTCGGAAATGTTGCTGCTCTGTGCGGCCGCCAGTACCCAGCTACGCTTCACGGGTGGTTCCATCCGTTGAAAAAATAGACGATTAGCAACTAGTCCTCGCAAAAAGGCGCAAAGATCCACGAGAGAAGCGTTTCTTCACGTGGCATCTCATACGACTGTTGCCCATGGTTCTCGGAAATTTTGCTGCTCTGTGCGGCCGCGTAACCTAGCTACGCTTCACGGGTGGTTCCATCCGTTGAAAAAATAGACACTTAGCAACTTTGTCCTCGCAAAAGGCGCAGCGATCCACGAGAGAGGCGTTTTTCACCGTGGCATCTCATACGACTGTTGCCCATGGTTCTCGGAAATGTTGCTGCTCTGTGCAACCGCGTAACCCGACTATGCTTGGCGGGTGGTTCCAACCGTTGAAAAAATAGACACTTAGCAACCAGTCCTCACAAAAATGCGCAGCGATCCACGAGAAGATGTTTCTTCACCATGGCATCTCATACAGCTGTTGCCCATGGTTCTCGGAAATGTTGCTGCTCTATGCGACTTAGCAATAACCCACTATGCTTCACGGGTGGTTCCATCCGTTGAAAAAATAGACACTTAGCAACCAGTCCTCACAAAAAGGTGCAACGATCCACGAGAGAAGGCGTTTCTTCACCGTGGCATCTCATACAGCCTGTTGCCCACGGTTCTCCGGAAATGTTGCCTGCTCCTGTACAGCTTGGCCGTAACCCAGCTATGCTTCACCGGGTGGTTTCATCCCGTTGAAAAAATAGACACTTAGTAACCAGTCCTCACAAAAAGGCGCAACGATCCACGAGAGAAGGCGTTTCTTCACTGTGGCATCTCATACATCCTGTTGCCCATGGTTCTCTAGAAATGTTGTCTGCTCCTGTGCAGCTTCGCCGTAACCCAGCTATGCTTCACCGGGTGGTTCCATCCCGTTGAAAAAATAGACACTTAGCAACCAGTCCTCACAAAAAGGCGGAACGATCCACGAGAGAGGGCGTTTCTTCACCGTGGCATCTCATACAGCCTGTTGCCCATGGTTCTCGGAAATGTTGCTGCTCTGTGCGGCCGCGTAACCAGCTATGCTTCACGGGTGGTTCCATCCCGTTGAAAAAATAGACACTTAGCAACCAGTCCTCACAAAAAGGCGCAACGATCCACGAGAGAAGGCGTTTCTTCACCGTGGCATCTCATACAGCCTGTTGCCCATGGTTCTCCGGAAATGTTGCCTGCTCCTGTGCAACTTCGCCGTAACCCAGCTATGATTCGCCGGGTGGTTCCATCCCGCTGAAAAAATAGACACTTAGCAACCAGTCCTCACTAAAAGGCGCAACGATCCACGAGAGAAGGCATTTCTTCACCGTGGCATCTCACACAGCCTGTTGCCCATGGTTCTCCGAAATGTTGCCTACTCCTGTGCGGCTTAGCGTAACCTTGCTATGCTTCACCGGGTTGTTCCATCCCGTTGAAAAAATAGACACTTAGCAACTAGTCCTCACAAAAAGGCGCAACGATCCACGAGAGAAGGCGTTTCTTCACCGTGGCATCTCACACAGCCTGTTGCCCATGGTTCTCCCGAAATGTTGCCTGCTCCTGTGCAGCTTCGCCGTAACCCAGCTATGCTTCACCGGGTTGTTCCATCCCGTTGAAAAAATAGACACTTAGTAACTAGTCCTCACAAAAAGGCGCAACGATCCACGAGAGAAGGCGTTTCTTCACCGTGGCATCTCACACAGCCCGTTGCCCATGGTTCTCTGGAAATGCTGCCTGCTCCTGTGCAGCTTCAGCATAACCCAGCTATGCTTCACCGGGAGGTTCCATCCCGTTGAAAAAATAGACACTTAGCAACTAGTCCTCGCAAAAAGGCGCAACGATCCACGAGAGAAGGCGTTTCTTCACCGTGGCATCTCATACAGCCTGTTGCCCATGGTTCTCGGAAATGTTGCCTGCTCCTGTGCAGCTTCGCCGTAACCCAGCTATGCTTCACCGGGTGGTTCCATCCCGTTGAAAAAATGGACACTTAGCAACTAGTCCTCACAAAAAGGTGCAACGATCCACGTGACAAGGCGTTTCTTCACCGTGGCATCTCATACGACTGTTGCCCATGGTTCTCGGAAATGTTGCTGCTCTGTGCGACTTAGCGTAACCAGCTATGCTTCACGGGTGGTTCCATCCGTTGAAAAAATGGACACTTAGCAACTAGTCCTCACAAAAAGCGCAGCGATCCACGTGACAAGGCGTTTCTTCACGTGGCATCTCATACTGACGATTGCCCATGGTTCTCGGAAATATTGCTGCTCTGTGCGGCTTAGCGTAACCAGACTATGCTTCACGGGTGGTTCCATCTGTTGAAAAAATATACACTTGGCAACTAGTCCTCACAAAAAGGCGCAGCGATCCACGAGAGAGGCGTTTCTTCACGTGGCATCTCATATAACTTTGTTGCCCATGGTTCTCGGAAATGTTACTGCTCTGTGCGACTTCGCGTAACCCGGCTATGCTTCACGGGTGGTTCCATCCGTTGAAAAAATAGACACTTAGCAACTAGTCCTCACAAAAAGGCGCAGCGATCCACGAGAAGGCGTTTCTTCACCGTGGCATCTCATACATTTTGTTGCCCATGGTTCTCCGGAAATGTTGCCTACTCCTGTGCAGCTTCACCGTAACCCAGCTATGCTTCACCGGGTGGTTCCATCCCTTGAAAAAATTGACACTTAGCAACTAGTCCTCACAAAAAGGCGCAACGATCCACGAGAGAAGGCGTTTCTTCACCGTGGCATCTCATACAGCCTGTTGCCCATGGTTCTCCGGAAATGTTGCTGCTCTGTGCGGCCAGCGTAACCAACTATGCTTCACGGGTGGTTCCATCCCGTTGAAAAAATGGACACTTAGCAACTAGTCCTCACAAAAAGGCGCAACGATCCACGTGACAAGGCGTTTCTTCACCGTGGCATCTCATACAGCCAGTTGCCCATGGTTCTCCGGAAATATTGCTGCTCTGTGCGGCTTCAGCGTAACCAGCTATGCTTCACGGGTGGTTCCATCTGTTGAAAAAATATACACTTGGCAACTAGTCCTCACAAAAGGCGCAACGATCCACGAGAGAAGGCGTTTCTTCACCGTGGCATCTCATATAGCCTGTTGCCCATGGTTCTCCGAAATGTTGCCTGCTCCTGTGCAGCTTCGCGTAACCCAGCTATGCTTCACCGGGTGGTTCCATCCCGTTGAAAAATAGACACTTAGCAACTAGTCCTCACAAAAGGCGCAACGATCCACGAGAGAAGGCGTTTCTTCACCGTGGCATCTCATCAGACTGTTGCCCATGGTTCTCGGAAATGTTGCCTACTCTGTGCGGCTTCACCGTAACCAGACTATGCTTCACGGGTGGTTCCATCCCTTGAAAAAATTGACACTTAGCAACTAGTCCTCACAAAAGGCGCAACGATCCACGAGAGGCGTTTCTTCACCGTGGCATCTCATCTGACTTTGTTTCCCATGGTTCTCGGAAATGTTGCTGCTCTGTGCGGCTTCACCGTAACCACTATGCTTCACGGGTGGTTCCATCGGCCGATCTAGGCGTAATAGATCCAATCTACTACAACCGCATATCATCATATGCGCTGATCCAGATCGCAAACTAAGCAAGACGGCTCGATACCATCGAAGGCAGCGTGAGCTACGATAGCGAGAAAATAAAAATTTTCTACCGCGCACACGAGGACATCATGCTAAGAAGGGATCATAGATCGTTACCACTAGGCGCGCGTGCGTGAAGAAGAGTTGGAGAAGCCGATCCAACCACGCGCGTCGAGGTAGTAGTGGAAGTAGCCGATCGTCCCGAGCGGATCGTCTCCTCCACGCGATCAACCACACCACGGCGGATCAATCGTAGTTTGTTGATGCCGATCAACGCCGCAGCAGAGCAGCGCCTCCACCGGTATCCACACGTCCGGGTGGAACTCCGATCGCGAGTGTACCGGCACTCATAGCGGCTAGGGTTTGGCTCGGGAGGTGGCGGCTAGGGTTTTGTTCGGGAGGAACATATGCGTGTATCCTCAGCCCCCGCCTCCAAATATATAGACCTCCTCACTTGGGCCTCGTGGACCGAGGCCCAATAGGAGTCTATCCGGATCTCTATCCGAATTGAGCCCACATCCGAATCACATTCGAATTAGTGTTCCAACCCATTAAGTGTGCGACCACAGGTTCACGTATACTTGGTCGCGACCGGAAACACCTTTCCGGTCACCTGTTAATAGCGGCCTCTAGCAAGACATATTAACCCCAAAGTATACGTAAAGATCATATCAGTTGAACTGTAATGTTCTCATGTACGAATCCCTTTGCCTCACGATATAGATTAAGCTCAAGGCGAGACTGTGTCATCCTCTTAATAGCTCAATCACTCTCTCGATTCCGTGATGGATTATAAACATGTGATTGACTCCTCAATCACATTGGCATGGCCATGCACTTTCATAATCCATTACATCGAGGGCCAGAGATATCTCTCCCATAAGGAGGGCAAATTCTATCTTGATCATTCACATCCCACTACATGTTTCATAGCAAACCCGAAGACTACTTTTATGACTACCCGATTCACGGAGTAGTGGTTAGTAGTCCCAAAATAGGCTACTACGCATGTTGGGAACCATGATGATCTCAAGTCTAAGGATTCTACATAAACACTACTTGAGACCAACTAATGACACATGGAATCTCTGCAGTGTCTCATGGCGGGTCTATCAACATATGTTCACTAACACATGTCCATATTATTGATTTGGTATCTCCATACCATGATCCATGAGACATGATCATCAATCAATACATATCTGATCTTTGAATCATATTTGTTCCTCATATGATATATGATCGGGGATCATTTAGAAATAGCAACATTTTGGCATTAAGAGTCTCATGAATAAGTCACATACTCATTGATCAATAATGATAATGTCTATTTCAAGGAACAAAGCAATGTATCATAAACATAGTATGTGATATATTCAACATCTCCATGTTGCCTCTAGGGCATATCACCATGATCTCCCACTTGCACTAGAGTCAACCATGTAGGTATCTAATACCCATTGCCTAGTGTGAGCCTCATGCTTTGGTGGGGAAGCGGCTTTGTCAGCGGATCTGCAATGTTCAAATCCGTTTGTACTTTGCATATCTTCACATCGCCTCTCTCCACAATCTCGCGGATGAGATGAAATCGCCGTAGAATGTGCTTGGACTTAGTGCGATCTAGGCTCCTTGGCTTGCGCAATGGCCCCACTATTGTCACGATGAGAGTCCATTGGGCTGGAGGCACTAGCCACCACACCAAGCTCGAAACAAATTTCTTGATCCAAACGACCTCTTTAGCGACTTGAGAAGCTGCTATGTACTCGACCTCTGTTGTAGAATCAGCAACCGTCTCTGCTTGGAACTCTTCCACTCACCGCACGCCATTCGAGCGAACACAAATCCAGTTGCGATCTAAAATCATCTTTGTCGGTTTGGAAGCTAGCATCGGTGTAACCATTTACAACGAGCTCTTCCTCACCCCATAGGCGAGGAACACATCTTTAGTTCTTCTCAAGTACTTCAAGATGTTCTTTACGACAATCGGTGACTTTCACTGGATCGGCGAGTATCTACTTGTAGCACTTAAAGCATACGAGACATCCGGGCGTGTACAAAGCATGGCATACATAATGGATCCCATAGCGAAGCATATGGAATCGCATTCATTTTATCCCGCTCATCGGTGTACTAGGACAACGACTCTTGCTAAGATGTATACCATGTGACATAGGTAGGAATCCTTTCTTGGAATCTGCATGTTGAACCTTTTCAACACCTTGTCAATGTCGTATCTTGGCTTAATCCAATTAGCCTTCTTGATCTATCCCTATAGATCTTGATGCCCAGAATATATACGCCTCTCCTAAGTCTTTCATAGAGAAACTATTTTTCAATGAAGACTTAACAGTTCGAGCATAGGAATGTCATTTCCGATCGAGTAATATGTCATCCACATATAAGACCCGAAACACGAGTGCGCTCCCACTAGCCTTTTTGTAAACACAAGGCTCTTCTTCGTTCTTGATGAAACCAAACCCTTTGATTACTTCATCAAAGCAGATGTTCCAACTCGAGATGCTGCTTTAATCCATAAATGGATCTTTGCGGCTTGCATATCTTTCGGTGATTGCGGATCGACAAAACCCGTGGGCTGTGTCATGTACACATCCTCACTCAGATTTCCATTAAGGAAAGCTGTTTTGACATCCATTTGCCATATTTCATAGTCGAAATATGCAGCAATCGCTAGAATGATCGAATAGACTTTATCATTGCGACGAGGCGAAAAGTTTCATCATAATCAACACCTTGAATTTGTTTGAAACCTTTGGCCTGTCGCGCTTTATAGATGTGAACATTTCCATCTATGTCTATCTTTTCTTGAAAATCCATTTGCACTCAATGGTTTTAACACCATCGGGAGGATCAACCAAGTTCCAAACTTGATTCTGTGCATGGATTCAATTTGGATCTCATGGCTTCAAGCCATTTCTCAGTCTGGTCCCACCATCGCTTCTTCATAGGTCTTAGGCTCATCGTTGTCTAACAACAATATGTCCGTTGTTGAGTAGTCAGAACATGTACCTCTCGGTGCAGCGTGACCTCTCGACCTCGTGGTGCGGTGTGTCCTAGCGAGTTCTTCAACGGTTTGTTCATCTGTTGTGGTTACTGTAGGAAGCTGAAACGTTTTGGTGTTTCCCGAATTTCTTCAAGTTGCACCATGCTCCCACTATCCCTTCTTGAGAAAACTCTTTCTCTAAGAAGACACCATGCCAGGCGACAAACACTTTGCCTTCTCCTTGATTATAGAAGTAATATCCTTTTGTTTCCTTAGGATACCCGATAAAGAAGCATTTATCAGATTTAGGTGAGCTTATCAGTTGTAAGCGTTTTACATAAGCCTCACATCCCCAAATCTTAAGAAAAGACAAGCTAGGGCGTTGACTGTCCACATCTCATATGGTGTCTTTTCTACGATTTTGATGGAACCTGTTTAGTGTGGCGGTTGTTTCAGGCGTACCCCAAAAAGACAACGGAAGATCACTTTGGCTCATCATGGGCGCACCATATCTAATAAGGTGCGATTTCTCCGTTCAGATACCCCATTCCATTGAGGTGTTCTGGCGAGTCAATTGTGGAACAATTCCACAATCCTTGGATGATTGCCAAACTCATGGCTCAAATACTCGCCTCCACGATCGGATCGTAGAAACTTGATTGTCTTGCCTAAATGATTTTGCACTTCATTTTGGAATTCTTTGAACTTTTCAAAGGATTCGGACTTATGCTTCATCGGTAGATATACCCATATCTACTAAAATCATCGATAAAAGTTATGAAATCTGAAAACCACCTCTGGTTGTTGAGCTCATTGGTCCACATACATCAGAATGTGCGAGTGCCAATAAGTCACTTGCCCGTTCACCTTGACCGGTGAAAGGTGCCTTTGTCATCTTGCCAAGTAAACAAGATTCGCATGTCTCAAATGATTCAAAATCAAATGAGTGCAGAATACCATCTCTATGGAGCTTCTCCATGCGTTTCTCATTTATGTGGCCTAAGCGGCGGTGCCAAATAAGCGTGGGATTCAAATCATTGACGTTGCCTCTTTGCATTAATGTTATAGACCGGTGACTCTTCAAGAGTAAGAACATATAACCCATTCACCAATGGAGTATGACAATAGAACATATCTTTGAAATAAAGAGAACAACCATTGTTCACGGATCTAAAGTCATAACCTTACGCTTGCAAACATGAAGCGAAATAATGTTCTTGGAAAGAGATGGAACACAATAACAATTATTCAATTCCAAAACTAATCACGAAGGTAAAGACAATGGCATGGTGCCAACAGCGACCGAGACAACTTTTGCTCCATTGCCAGCGAAGATCCACTTCGCTCCTCCTCAAACTTCTACTTCTTCTTAGCCCCCGCAGCGATTTGCAAGGTGAGCAACGATCCGGTATCAAATACCCAAGAATCGGTGGATGAAGTAGCAAGATTGATCTCTATAACATTTATACACGGAGAGGAAGTCGTACTTCCCTTCTTCTTCTCAAGATCCTCCAAGTACTTTGGGCGGTTCCTTTTCCAATGACCTGATTGCTTACGATGGTAACAATCGCATTAGGAAGCAGCGCCCTTCTTGACTTGCTTGGCCTTAGAACTGCTCGCGATCTCATGGGAGCTAACTCTTTGACGCGCCTTTCTTGACATTGGGCTTGCCCTTGCCTTTCTGCATCATCATCACATGATTGCTGCTTTTCTTAATGCTTTCCTCGGCGACTTTTAGCATCCCATGCAACTCTGCCAGGTCTTATCCATGTTGTTCATGTGATAGTTCGGTATGAATGGCTCAAAGCTCGGGAGGCGGCGGAGAATCACATCGATAGCCAACTCTTGGCTAAGGGAAAACCAAGCTTTTCGGACTCTCAATGTAGCCAATCATCTTAATCACATGAGGTGTGGGATTCCCATACGCAAGCCTACTGCGCAAACAAGGACTTTGAAGTGTTGAACCTCTCGGCCCTTGCTTGGTTCTCAAACATACCACGCAACCCTACAATGATATTGTAGGCATCGTGTTCTCATATTGCTTCAAGCTCGAGAGGACATTGTGGCAAGCATGAGGCAGCTCACATCAAGGTAATCATTCGTTTGCTTCTCATAAGCTCTCCGTGCGACGCGATAGCATTATCGGGCAAGTCATCGGGATAATGAGACTCAAGGACATACTCCTTGCGCTCTTGCTTGAGAACAATTCTCAAGTTGCGATACCAATCCATAAAGTTCGTTCCATTGAGTTTTCTTTCTCAAGAATAGATCGCAAATTAAAAGAAGCTGGATGCGGCATAAGTTGACATGATCTACAACAAAGAATATGCAAAGTTTAGCACTATGTTTATGTTCATCTTTTATTAAACAATTTAACAAAAGACTCCCACTATGTGTTTTGCAACAAAACTCCCTCTAAGTTACATAGTGGGTCAAGAACCTCATTTCACTAATTCCTAGTGAGCTTTGGCATCACGGCTAGAAAACTAGTGACATGGGTAAGCAACACCTTGCTAATCACATCCCTATGTGACTCTTGCTTGTTGGGTGACATCAACATGCCGGCCCCAATCTATGCCCCAAGGTCCAAAGCTGTTTTGATAACCTTGTTAAGTAAACCAAATGCTTCCGCATGTAGATGTCGACATCTACCCCAAATAATGATGATAACCGACGGCACTCTACTTTGGTAGACCTACCATGCGGTGATCATTATCTTTTGGTGCAACATATGGAAGGGCATGAACACCTAATTTTATGAGGATTCTATCCTACCAAAGCAACATATGACAAAAACATTGCATAAGAATAAGATAGATAATATCACGAGATAAACACATTTAAGCTGTGAAGTAGTATAGCCCAAACAAATGGTGATCTCCATCTCCATGTAGGTGTAGACGATCTCCATCCTCCACATCACTCCTTTAGGCCACCATGCTTGAAAGCTTGTAACCTCAAAACTAGGCTACTACCTATAATAGCTAGAAATTGAAGATTACAAAGATAGATTCAAGCATTAAGGTCATTTCTGCAGTCGTTAAATACAATATAGACAGCTAACAATAGCTGAAATAATCATGACACGCAGCCATGAGCAGATGTTACATGCATCACATACATCTCATACATTCCAATAAGATATAGGGCCATACTATTCACATCATTCTCTGCAAAAACAAGTTAGGCGTAGAATCGTATTCTACCTAACGATGTGAACCCAAGACGCTATACAAGGCGGAGTGCGCACGGCGGTCCCATTGGCCGGTCGTGGGCGGGGGTCGAGGGGCGCCGCCGCGGGTTCGAGGCAGCGCCACACCCTCTGAAATTTACAGATCCAATCTATGAAATCGCAATGGAAAAACTATTCGGCACAACCACCTTATGCCGATCAGAGACATTCTCTAGGATGCTAGTTTTTCCAGCGGGCCGAGCCATCGGATCCGTAACCTACTAGTATTCGGCATAACCACCTTATGCCGATCCGAGACAATCTCTAGGGCACTAGTATTCCCAGCGGCGAGGCTATCAGATTCGTATCCTACTAGTATTCGACATAACCACCTTATGCCGATCGAGACAATCTCTAGGGCACTAGTAGTGATACAATCTGCGCCTCATCAACCTATTCACCGATTGATCTCATCAACCCGTGCTACCATCGATTCATCACATGAACCGGTGATCTAGGCGTAATAGATCCAATCTACTACAACCGCATATCATCATATGCGCTGATCCAATCGCAAACTAAGCAAGACGGCTCGATACCACTTTGAAGGCAGCGCGCGTGAGGCTACGATAGCGAGAAAATAAAAATTTTCTACCGCGCACACGGACATCATGCTAAGAAGGGATCATAGATCGTTACCACTAGGCGCACAGCGCAGTGAAGAAGAGTTGGAGAAGCCGATCCAACCACGCGTCGAGTAGTAGTGGAAGTAGCCGATCGTCCCAACGGATCGTCTCCTCCACGCGATCAACCACACCACGGCAGATCCAATCGTAGTTTGTTGATGCCGATCAACGCCGCCAGCGAGCGGCGCCTCCACGGTATCCACCGTCCAGGGCTGGAACTCCGATCGCGAGTGTACCGGCCTCGCGGCGGCTAGGGTTTGGCTCGGGAGGTGGCGGCTAGGGTTTTGTTCGGGAGGAACATATGCGTGTATCCCTCAGCCCCCCCGCCTCCAAATATATAGACCTCCTCACTTGGGCCTCGTGGACCGAGGCCCAATAGGAGTCTATCAGGATCTCTATCCGAATTGAGCCCACATCCGAATCACATTGAATTAGTGTTCCAACCCATTAAGTGTGCGACCACAGCAGGTTCACGTATACTTGGTCGCGACCGGAAACACCTTTCCGGTCACCTGATAATAGCGGCCTCTAGCAAGACATATTAACCCCAAAGTATACGTAAAGATCATATCGGTTTGAACTTTGTAATGTTCTCATGTACGAATCCCTTTGCCTCACGATATAGATTAAGCTCAAGCGAGACTGTGTCATCCTCTTAATAGCTCAATCACTCTCTCGATTCCGTGATGGATTATAAACTTGTGATTGACTCCTCAATCACATTGGCATGGCCATGCACTTTCATAATCCATTACATCGAGGGGCGAGATATCTCTCCCATAAGGAGGGGCAAATTCTATCTTGATCATTCACATCCCACTACATGTTTCATAGCAAACCCGAAGACTACGTAACTTGACTATGCTTCACGGGTGGTTCCATCCGTTGAAAAAATAGACACTTAGCAACTAGTCCTCACAAAAAGGCGCAGCGATCCACGAGAGAAGGCGTTTCTTCACCGTGGCATCTCATCGACTGTTGCCCATGGTTCTCGGAAATGTTGCTGCTCTGTGCGGCTTCACGTAACCAGCTATGCTTCACGGGTGGTTCCATCCCGTTGAAAAAATAGACACTTAGCAACTAGTCCTCACAAAAGGCGCAGCGATCCACGAGAGAAGGCGTTTCTTCACCGTGGCATCTCATACGACTGTTGCCCATGGTTCTCGGAAATGTTGCTGCTCTGTGCGGCTTCCGTAACCAGCTATGCTTCACGGGTGGTTCCATCCGTTGAAAAAATAGACACTTAGCAACTAGTCCTCACAAAAAGGCGCAGCGATCCACGAGAGAAGGCGTTTCTTCACGTGGCATCTCATACGACACTGTTGCCCATGGTTCTCGGAAATGTTGCTGCTCTGTGCGGCCGCGTAACCAGCTATGCTTCACCGGGTGGTTCCATCCCGTTGAAAAAATAGACACTTAGCAACTAGTCCTCACAAAAAGGCGCAACGATCCACGAGAGAAGGCGTTTCTTCACCGTGGCATCTCATACAGCCTGTTGCCCATGGTTCTCCGAAAATGTTGCCTGCTCCTGTGCAGCTTCGCCGTAACCCAGCTATGCTTCACGGGTGGTTCCATCCCGTTGAAAAAATAGACACTTAGCAACTAGTCCTCACAAAAAGGCGCAACGATCCACGAGAGAAGGCGTTTCTTCACCGTGGCATCTCATCTGACTGTTGCCCATGGTTCTCGGAAATGTTGCTGCTCTGTGCGGCTTCACGTAACCAGCTATGCTTCACGGGTGGTTCCATCCGTTGAAAAAATAGACACTTAGCAACTAGTCCTCACAAAAAGGCGCAGCGATCCACGAGAAGGCGTTTCTTCACGTGGCATCTCATACGACTGTTGCCCATGGTTCTCGGAAATGTTGCTGCTCTGTGCGGCTTAGCGTAACCAGCTATGCTTCACGGGTGGTTCCATCCGTTGAAAAAATAGACACTTAGCAACTAGTCCTCACAAAAAGGCGCAGCGATCCACGAGAGAAGCGTTTCTTCACCGTGGCATCTCATACGACTGTTGCCCATGGTTCTCGGAAATGTTGCTGCTCTGTGCGGCTTCGCGTAACCAGCTATGCTTCACCGGGTGGTTCCATCCCGTTGAAAAAATAGACACTTAGCAACTAGTCCTCACAAAAAGGCGCAACGATCCACGAGAGAAGGCGTTTCTTCACCGTGGCATCTCATACAGCCTGTTGCCCATGGTTCTCCGGAAATGTTGCCTGCTCCTATGCAGCTTAGCGGTAACCCAGCTATGCTTCACGGGTTGGTTCCATCCCGTTGAAAAAATAGACACTTAGCAACTAGTCCTCACAAAAAGGCGCCGATCCACGAGAGAAGGCGTTTCTTCACCGTGGCATCTCATACGACTGTTGCCCATGGTTCTCGGAAATGTTGCTGCTCTGTGCGGCTTAGCGTAACCCGACTATGCTTCACGGGTGGTTCCATCCGTTGAAAAAATAGACACTTAGCAACTAGTCCTCACAAAAAGGCGCAGCGATCCACGAGAGAAGGCGTTTCTTCACCGTGGCATCTCATACGACTGTTGCCCATGGTTCTCGGAAATGTTGCTGCTCTGTGCGGCTTCACGTAACCAGACTATGCTTCACGGGTGGTTCCATCCCGTTGAAAAAATAGACACTTAGCAACTAGTCCTCACAAAAAGGCGCAGCGATCCACGAGAGAAGGCGTTTCTTCACCGTGGCATCTCATCTGACTGTTGCCCATGGTTCTCGGAAATGTTGCTGCTCTGTGCGGCTTCGCGTAACCCGACTATGCTTCACGGGTGGTTCCATCCGTTGAAAAAATAGACACTTAGCAACTAGTCCTCACAAAAAGGCGCAGCGATCCACGAGAGAAGGCGTTTCTTCACCGTGGCATCTCATACGACTGTTGCCCATGGTTCTCGGAAATGTTGCTGCTCTGTGCGGCTTCGCGTAACCAGCTATGCTTCACGGGTGGTTCCATCCGTTGAAAAAATAGACACTTAGCAACTAGTCCTCACAAAAAGGCGCAGCGATCCACGAGAGAAGGCGTTTCTTCACCGTGGCATCTCATACGACTGTTGCCCATGGTTCTCGGAAATGTTGCTGCTCTGTGCGGCTTAGCGTAACCAGCTATGCTTCACGGGTGGTTCCATCCGTTGAAAAAATAGACACTTAGCAACTAGTCCTCACAAAAGGCGCAACGATCCACGAGAGAAGGCGTTTCTTCACCGTGGCATCTCATACAGCCTGTTGCCCATGGTTCTCCGGAAATGTTGCCTGCTCCTGTGCGGCTTCGCCGTAACCCAGCTATGCTTCACCGGGTGGTTCCATCCCGTTGAAAAAATAGACACTTAGCAACTAGTCCTCACAAAAGGCGCAGCGATCCACGAGAGAAGGCGTTTCTTCACGTGGCATCTCATACGACTGTTGCCCATGGTTCTCGGAAATGTTGCTGCTCTGTGCG
Organism: Dendrocalamus sinicus; assembly: GCA_036346575.1. Classification (NCBI taxonomy): domain Eukaryota; kingdom Viridiplantae; phylum Streptophyta; class Magnoliopsida; order Poales; family Poaceae; genus Dendrocalamus; species Dendrocalamus sinicus. The sequence goes on along the minus strand of JAYEVI010000088.1, from coordinate 30,157 downwards.
GCTTCGCGTAACCAGCTATGCTTCACGGGTGGTTCCATCCCGTTGAAAAAATAGACACTTAGCAACTAGTCCTCACAAAAAGGCGCAGCGATCCACGAGAGAGGCGTTTCTTCACCGTGGCATCTCATACGACTGTTGCCCATGGTTCTCGGAAATGTTGCTGCTCTGTGCGGCTTCACGTAACCAGCTATGCTTCACGGGTGGTTCCATCCCGTTGAAAAAATAGACACTTAGCAACTAGTCCTCACAAAAAGGCGCAGCGATCCACGAGAGAAGGCGTTTCTTCACCGTGGCATCTCATACGACTGTTGCCCATGGTTCTCGGAAATGTTGCTGCTCTGTGCGGCTTCGCGTAACCAGACTATGCTTCACGGGTGGTTCCATCCCGTTGAAAAAATAGACACTTAGCAACTAGTCCTCACAAAAAGGCGCAGCGATCCACGAGAGAAGGCGTTTCTTCACCGTGGCATCTCATACGACTGTTGCCCATGGTTCTCGGAAATGTTGCTGCTCTGTGCGGCTTCACGTAACCAGCTATGCTTCACGGGTGGTTCCATCCCGTTGAAAAAATAGACACTTAGCAACTAGTCCTCACAAAAAGGCGCAGCGATCCACGAGAGAAGCGTTTCTTCACCGTGGCATCTCATCTGACTGTTGCCCATGGTTCTCGGAAATGTTGCTGCTCTGTGCGGCTTCACGTAACCAGCTATGCTTCACGGGTGGTTCCATCCGTTGAAAAAATAGACACTTAGCAACTAGTCCTCACAAAAAGGCGCAGCGATCCACGAGAGAAGGCGTTTCTTCACCGTGGCATCTCATACGACTGTTGCCCATGGTTCTCGGAAATGTTGCTGCTCTGTGCGGCTTCACTTCACGTAACCAGCTATGCTTCACGGGTGGTTCCATCCCGTTGAAAAAATAGACACTTAGCAACTAGTCCTCACAAAAAGGCGCAGCGATCCACGAGAGAAGGCGTTTCTTCACGTGGCATCTCATACGACTGTTGCCCATGGTTCTCGGAAATGTTGCTGCTCTGTGCGGCTTCACGTAACCACTATGCTTCACGGGTGGTTCCATCCGTTGAAAAAATAGACACTTAGCAACTAGTCCTCACAAAAAGGCGCAGCGATCCACGAGAGAAGGCGTTTCTTCACGTGGCATCTCATACGACTGTTGCCCATGGTTCTCGGAAATGTTGCTGCTCTGTGCGGCTTCACGTAACCAGCTATGCTTCACGGGTGGTTCCATCCCGTTGAAAAAATAGACACTTAGCAACTAGTCCTCACAAAAAGCGCAGCGATCCACGAGAGAAGGCGTTTCTTCACCGTGGCATCTCATCTGACTGTTGCCCATGGTTCTCGGAAATGTTGCTGCTCTGTGCGGCTTCGCGTAACCAGCTATGCTTCACGGGTGGTTCCATCCCGTTGAAAAAATAGACACTTAGCAACTAGTCCTCACAAAAAGGCGCAACGATCCACGAGAGAAGGCGTTTCTTCACCGTGGCATCTCATACAGCCTGTTGCCCATGGTTCTCCGGAAATGTTGCCTGCTCCTGTGCAGCTTCGCCGTAACCCAGCTATGCTTCACCGGGTGGTTCCATCCTGTTGAAAAAATAGACACTTAGCAACTAGTCCTCACAAAAAGGCGCAACGATCCACGAGAGAAGGCGTTTCTTCACCGTGGCATCTCATACGCCTGTTGCCCATGGTTCTCGGAAATGTTGCTGCTCTGTGCGGCTTCAGCGTAACCCAGCTATGCTTCACGGGTGGTTCCATCCGTTGAAAAAATAGACACTTAGCAACTAGTCCTCACAAAAGGCGCAGCGATCCACGAGAGAAGGCGTTTCTTCACCGTGGCATCTCATACGACTGTTGCCCATGGTTCTCGGAAATGTTGCTGCTCTGTGCGGCTTCACGTAACCAGCTATGCTTCACGGGTGGTTCCATCCGTTGAAAAAATAGACACTTAGCAACTAGTCCTCACAAAAAGGCGCAGCGATCCACGAGAGAAGGCGTTTCTTCACCGTGGCATCTCATACAGCCTGTTGCCCATGGTTCTCCGGAAATGTTGCTGCTCTGTGCGGCTTAGCGTAACCAGCTATGCTTCACGGGTGGTTCCATCCGTTGAAAAAATAGACACTTAGCAACTAGTCCTCACAAAAAGGCGCAGCGATCCACGAGAGAAGGCGTTTCTTCACGTGGCATCTCATACGACTGTTGCCCATGGTTCTCGGAAATGTTGCCTGCTCCTGTGCAGCTTCGCCGTAACCAGCTATGCTTCACGGGTGGTTCCATCCCGTTGAAAAAATAGACACTTAGCAACTAGTCCTCACAAAAAGGCGCAGCGATCCACGAGAGAAGGCGTTTCTTCACCGTGGCATCTCATACAGCCTGTTGCCCATGGTTCTCGGAAATGTTGCTGCTCCTGTGCAGCTTCGCCGTAACCAGCTATGCTTCACGGGTGGTTCCATCCCGTTGAAAAAATAGACACTTAGCAACTAGTCCTCACAAAAAGGCGCAGCGATCCACGAGAGAAGGCGTTTCTTCACCGTGGCATCTCATCGACTGTTGCCCATGGTTCTCGGAAATGTTGCTGCTCTGTGCGGCTTCGCGTAACCAGACTATGCTTCACGGGTGGTTCCATCCCGTTGAAAAAATAGACACTTAGCAACTAGTCCTCACAAAAGGCGCAGCGATCCACGAGAGAAGGCGTTTCTTCACCGTGGCATCTCATACGACTGTTGCCCATGGTTCTCGGAAATGTTGCTGCTCTGTGCGGCTTCGCGTAACCAGCTATGCTTCACGGGTGGTTCCATCCGTTGAAAAAATAGACACTTAGCAACTAGTCCTCACAAAAAGGCGCAGCGATCCACGAGAGAGGCGTTTCTTCACCGTGGCATCTCATACGACTGTTGCCCATGGTTCTCGGAAATGTTGCTGCTCTGTGCGGCTTCGCGTAACCAGCTATGCTTCACGGGTGGTTCCATCCGTTGAAAAAATAGACACTTAGCAACTAGTCCTCACAAAAGGCGCAGCGATCCACGAGAGAAGGCGTTTCTTCACCGTGGCATCTCATACGACTGTTGCCCATGGTTCTCGGAAATGTTGCTGCTCTGTGCGGCTTCGCGTAACCAGCTATGCTTCACGGGTGGTTCCATCCGTTGAAAAAATAGACACTTAGCAACTAGTCCTCACAAAAAGGCGCAGCGATCCACGAGAGAAGCGTTTCTTCACGTGGCATCTCATACGACTGTTGCCCATGGTTCTCGGAAATGTTGCTGCTCTGTGCGGCTTCGCGTAACCAGCTATGCTTCACGGGTGGTTCCATCCGTTGAAAAAATAGACACTTAGCAACTAGTCCTCACAAAAAGCGCAGCGATCCACGAGAGAAGGCGTTTCTTCACCGTGGCATCTCATCTGACTGTTGCCCATGGTTCTCGGAAATGTTGCTGCTCTGTGCGGCTTCGTAACCAGCTATGCTTCACGGGTGGTTCCATCCCGTTGAAAAAATAGACACTTAGCAACTAGTCCTCACAAAAAGGCGCAACGATCCACGAGAGAAGGCGTTTCTTCACCGTGGCATCTCATACAGCCTGTTGCCCATGGTTCTCGGAAATGTTGCCTGCTCCTGTGCAGCTTCACCGTAACCCGGCTATGCTTCACCGGGTGGTTCCATCCCGTTGAAAAAATAGACACTTAGCAACTAGTCCTCACAAAAAGGCGCAGCGATCCACGAGAGAAGCGTTTCTTCACCGTGGCATCTCATACGACTGTTGCCCATGGTTCTCGGAAATGTTGCTGCTCTGTGCGCGCTTCGCGTAACCAGCTATGCTTCACGGGTGGTTCCATCCGTTGAAAAAATAGACACTTAGCAACTAGTCCTCACAAAAAGGCGCAGCGATCCACGAGAGAAGGCGTTTCTTCACCGTGGCATCTCATACGACTGTTGCCCATGGTTCTCGGAAATGTTGCTGCTCTGTGCGGCTTCGCGTAACCTAGCTATGCTTCACCGGGTGGTTCCATCCCGTTGAAAAAATAGACACTTAGCAACTAGTCCTCACAAAAAGGCGCAACGATCCACGAGAGAAGGCGTTTCTTCACCGTGGCATCTCATACGACTGTTGCCCATGGTTCTCGGAAATGTTGCTGCTCTGTGCGGCTTCGCGTAACCAGCTATGCTTCACGGGTGGTTCCATCCGTTGAAAAAATAGACACTTAGCAACTAGTCCTCACAAAAAGCGCAGCGATCCACGAGAGAAGGCGTTTCTTCACCGTGGCATCTCATCTGACTGTTGCCCATGGTTCTCGGAAATGTTGCTGCTCTGTGCGGCTTCGCGTAACCAGCTATGCTTCACTGGGTGGTTCCATCCCGTTGAAAAAATAGACACTTAGCAACTAGTCCTCACAAAAAGGCGCAACGATCCACGAGAGAAGGCGTTTCTTCACGTGGCATCTCATACGACTGTTGCCCATGGTTCTCGGAAATGTTGCTGCTCTGTGCGGCTTCGCGTAACCAGCTATGCTTCACGGGTGGTTCCATCCGTTGAAAAAATAGACACTTAGCAACTAGTCCTCACAAAAAGGCGCAGCGATCCACGAGAGAAGGCGTTTCTTCACCGTGGCATCTCATCGACTGTTGCCCATGGTTCTCCGGAAATGTTGCCTGCTCCTGTGCAGCTTCGCCGTAACCCAGCTATGCTTCACCGGGTGGTTCCATCCCGTTGAAAAAATAGACACTTAGCAACTAGTCCTCACAAAAAGGCGCAGCGATCCACGAGAGAAAGCGTTTCTTCACCGTGGCATCTCATACGACTGTTGCCCATGGTTCTCGGAAATGTTGCTGCTCTGTGCGGCTTCGCGTAACCAGCTATGCTTCACGGGTGGTTCCATCCGTTGAAAAAATAGACACTTAGCAACTAGTCCTCACAAAAAGGCGCAGCGATCCACGAGAGAAGGCGTTTCTTCACGTGGCATCTCATACGACGACTTGTTGCCCATGGTTCTCGGAAATGTTGCTGCTCTGTGCGGCTTCGCGTAACCAGCTATGCTTCACGGGTGGTTCCATCCGTTGAAAAAATAGACACTTAGCAACTAGTCCTCACAAAAAGGCGCAGCGATCCACGAGAGAAGGCGTTTCTTCACCGTGGCATCTCATCTGACTGTTGCCCATGGTTCTCGGAAATGTTGCTGCTCTGTGCGGCTTCGCGTAACCAGCTATGCTTCACCGGGTGGTTCCATCCCGTTGAAAAAATAGACACTTAGCAACTAGTCCTCACAAAAAGGCGCAGCGATCCACGAGAGAAGGCGTTTCTTCACCGTGGCATCTCATACAGCCTGTTGCCCATGGTTCTCCGGAAATGTTGCCTGCTCCTGTGCAGCTTCGCCGTAACCCAGCTATGCTTCACCGGGTGGTTCCATCCCGTTGAAAAAATAGACACTTAGCAACTAGTCCTCACAAAAAGGCGCAGCGATCCACGAGAGAAGGCGTTTCTTCACCGTGGCATCTCATACGACTGTTGCCCATGGTTCTCGGAAATGTTGCTGCTCTGTGCGGCTTCAGCGTAACCAGCTATGCTTCACGGGTGGTTCCATCCGTTGAAAAAATAGACACTTAGCAACTAGTCCTCACAAAAGGCGCAGCGATCCACGAGAGAAGCGTTTCTTCACGTGGCATCTCATACGACTGTTGCCCATGGTTCTCGGAAATGTTGCTGCTCTGTGCGGCTTCGCGTAACCAGCTATGCTTCACGGGTGGTTCCATCCGTTGAAAAAATAGACACTTAGCAACTAGTCCTCACAAAAAGGCGCAGCGATCCACGAGAGAAGGCGTTTCTTCACCGTGGCATCTCATACGACTGTTGCCCATGGTTCTCGGAAATGTTGCTGCTCTGTGCGGCTTCGCGTAACCAGACTATGCTTCACGGGTGGTTCCATCCGTTGAAAAAATAGACACTTAGCAACTAGTCCTCACAAAAAGGCGCAACGATCCACGAGAGAAGGCGTTTCTTCACCGTGGCATCTCATACAGCCTGTTGCCCATGGTTCTCCGGAAATGTTGCCTGCTCCTGTGCAGCTTCACCGTAACCCAGCTATGCTTCACCGGGTGGTTCCATCCCGTTGAAAAAATAGACACTTAGCAACTAGTCCTCACAAAAAGGCGCAACGATCCACGAGAGAAGGCGTTTCTTCACCGTGGCATCTCATACAGCCTGTTGCCCATGGTTCTCCGGAAATGTTGCTGCTCCTGTGCAGCTTCGCCGTAACCCAGCTATGCTTCACCGGGTGGTTCCATCCGTTGAAAAAATAGACACTTAGCAACTAGTCCTCACAAAAAGGCGCAGCGATCCACGAGAGAAGCGTTTCTTCACCGTGGCATCTCATACGACTGTTGCCCATGGTTCTCGGAAATGTTGCTGCTCTGTGCGGCTTCACGTAACCAGACTATGCTTCACGGGTGGTTCCATCCCGTTGAAAAAATAGACACTTAGCAACTAGTCCTCACAAAAAGGCGCAGCGATCCACGAGAGAAGGCGTTTCTTCACGTGGCATCTCATACGACTGTTGCCCATGGTTCTCGGAAATGTTGCTGCTCTGTGCGGCTTCGCGTAACCCGACTATGCTTCACGGGTGGTTCCATCCGTTGAAAAAATAGACACTTAGCAACTAGTCCTCACAAAAAGGCGCAGCGATCCACGAGAGAAGCGTTTCTTCACCGTGGCATCTCATACGACTGTTGCCCATGGTTCTCGGAAATGTTGCTGCTCTGTGCGGCTTCGCGTAACCAGCTATGCTTCACGGGTGGTTCCATCCGTTGAAAAAATAGACACTTAGCAACTAGTCCTCACAAAAAGCGCAGCGATCCACGAGAGAAGCGTTTCTTCACCGTGGCATCTCATCTGACTGTTGCCCATGGTTCTCGGAAATGTTGCTGCTCTGTGCGGCTTCGCGTAACCAGCTATGCTTCACGGGTGGTTCCATCCGTTGAAAAAATAGACACTTAGCAACTAGTCCTCACAAAAAGGCGCAACGATCCACGAGAGAGGCGTTTCTTCACCGTGGCATCTCATACAGCCTGTTGCCCATGGTTCTCCGGAAATGTTGCCTGCTCCTGTGCAGCTTCGCCGTAACCCAGCTATGCTTCACCGGGTGGTTCCATCCCGTTGAAAAAATAGACACTTAGCAACTAGTCCTCACAAAAAGGCGCAGCGATCCACGAGAGAAGGCGTTTCTTCACCGTGGCATCTCATACAGCCTGTTGCCCATGGTTCTCCGGAAATGTTGCTGCTCCTGTGCGGCTTAGCGTAACCAGCTATGCTTCACGGGTGGTTCCATCTCGTTGGAAAAATAGACACTTAGCAACTACTCCTCACAAAAAGGCGCACTGAACCACGAGAAAGGCGTTTCTTCACCGTGGCATCTCATACGACTGTTGCCCATGGTTCTCGGAAATGTTGCTGCTCTGTGCGGCTTCGCGTAACCAGCTATGCTTCACGGGTGGTTCCATCCGTTGAAAAAATAGACACTTAGCAACTAGTCCTCACAAAAAGGCGCAGCGATCCACGAGAGAAGGCGTTTCTTCACGTGGCATCTCATACGACTGTTGCCCATGGTTCTCGGAAATGTTGCTGCTCTGTGCGGCTTCACGCGTAACCAGCTATGCTTCACGGGTGGTTCCATCCCGTTGAAAAAATAGACACTTAGCAACTAGTCCTCACAAAAAGGCGCAGCGATCCACGAGAGAAGCGTTTCTTCACGTGGCATCTCATCTGACTGTTGCCCATGGTTCTCGGAAATGTTGCTGCTCTGTGCGGCTTCGCGTAACCAGCTATGCTTCACGGGTGGTTCCATCCGTTGAAAAAATAGACACTTAGCAACTAGTCCTCACAAAAAGGCGCAGCGATCCACGAGAGAAGGCGTTTCTTCACCGTGGCATCTCATACGACTGTTGCCCATGGTTCTCGGAAATGTTGCTGCTCTGTGCGGCTTCGCGTAACCAGCTATGCTTCACGGGTGGTTCCATCCGTTGAAAAAATAGACACTTAGCAACTAGTCCTCACAAAAAGGCGCAGCGATCCACGAGAGAAGCGTTTCTTCACCGTGGCATCTCATACGACTGTTGCCCATGGTTCTCGGAAATGTTGCTGCTCTGTGCGGCTTCACGTAACCAGCTATGCTTCACGGGTGGTTCCATCCGTTGAAAAAATAGACACTTAGCAACTAGTCCTCACAAAAAGGCGCAGCGATCCACGAGAGAAGGCGTTTCTTCACCGTGGCATCTCATCTGACTGTTGCCCATGGTTCTCGGAAATGTTGCTGCTCTGTGCGGCTTCGCGTAACCAGCTATGCTTCACGGGTGGTTCCATCCGTTGAAAAAATAGACACTTAGCAACTAGTCCTCACAAAAAGGCGCAGCGATCCACGAGAGAAGGCGTTTCTTCACCGTGGCATCTCATACGACTGTTGCCCATGGTTCTCGGAAATGTTGCTGCTCTGTGCGGCTTCGCGTAACCAGCTATGCTTCACGGGTGGTTCCATCCCGTTGAAAAAATAGACACTTAGCAACTAGTCCTCACAAAAAGCGCAGCGATCCACGAGAGAAGGCGTTTCTTCACGTGGCATCTCATACGACTGTTGCCCATGGTTCTCGGAAATGTTGCTGCTCTGTGCGGCTTCGCGTAACCCGACTATGCTTCACGGGTGGTTCCATCCGTTGAAAAAATAGACACTTAGCAACTAGTCCTCACAAAAAGGCGCAGCGATCCACGAGAGAAGGCGTTTCTTCACCGTGGCATCTCATACGACTGTTGCCCATGGTTCTCGGAAATGTTGCTGCTCTGTGCGGCTTCACGTAACCAGCTATGCTTCACGGGTGGTTCCATCCCGTTGAAAAAATAGACACTTAGCAACTAGTCCTCACAAAAAGGCGCAGCGATCCACGAGAGAAGCGTTTCTTCACCGTGGCATCTCATACGACTGTTGCCCATGGTTCTCGGAAATGTTGCTGCTCTGTGCGGCTTCGCGTAACCAGCTATGCTTCACGGGTGGTTCCATCCGTTGAAAAAATAGACACTTAGCAACTAGTCCTCACAAAAGGCGCAGCGATCCACGAGAGAAGGCGTTTCTTCACCGTGGCATCTCATACGACTGTTGCCCATGGTTCTCGGAAATGTTGCTGCTCTGTGCGGCTTCGCGTAACCACTATGCTTCACGGGTGGTTCCATCCGTTGAAAAAATAGACACTTAGCAACTAGTCCTCACAAAAAGGCGCAGCGATCCACGAGAGAAGGCGTTTCTTCACCGTGGCATCTCATCTGACTGTTGCCCATGGTTCTCGGAAATGTTGCTGCTCTGTGCGGCTTCGCGTAACCCGCTATGCTTCACGGGTGGTTCCATCCGTTGAAAAAATAGACACTTAGCAACTAGTCCTCACAAAAAGGCGCAGCGATCCACGAGAGAAGCGTTTCTTCACCGTGGCATCTCATACGACTGTTGCCCATGGTTCTCGGAAATGTTGCTGCTCTGTGCGGCTTCGCGTAACCAGCTATGCTTCACGGGTGGTTCCATCCCGTTGAAAAAATAGACACTTAGCAACTAGTCCTCACAAAAAGGCGCAGCGATCCACGAGAGAAGGCGTTTCTTCACGTGGCATCTCATACGACTGTTGCCCATGGTTCTCGGAAATGTTGCTGCTCTGTGCGGCTTCGCGTAACCAGCTATGCTTCACGGGTGGTTCCATCCCGTTGAAAAAATAGACACTTAGCAACTAGTCCTCACAAAAAGGCGCAGCGATCCACGAGAGAAGGCGTTTCTTCACCGTGGCATCTCATACGACTGTTGCCCATGGTTCTCGGAAATGTTGCTGCTCTGTGCGGCTTCGCGTAACCAGCTATGCTTCACGGGTGGTTCCATCCGTTGAAAAAATAGACACTTAGCAACTAGTCCTCACAAAAAGGCGCAGCGATCCACGAGAGAAGGCGTTTCTTCACCGTGGCATCTCATACGACTGTTGCCCATGGTTCTCGGAAATGTTGCTGCTCTGTGCGCGCTTCGCGTAACCAGCTATGCTTCACGGGTGGTTCCATCCGTTGAAAAAATAGACACTTAGCAACTAGTCCTCACAAAAAGGCGCAACGATCCACGAGAGAAGGCGTTTCTTCACCGTGGCATCTCATACAGACTGTTGCCCATGGTTCTCCGGAAATGTTGCCTGCTCCTGTGCAGCTTCGCCGTAACCAGCTATGCTTCACCGGGTGGTTCCATCCCGTTGAAAAAATAGACACTTAGCAACTAGTCCTCACAAAAAGGCGCAACGATCCACGAGAGAAGGCGTTTCTTCACCGTGGCATCTCATACGACTGTTGCCCATGGTTCTCGGAAATGTTGCTGCTCTGTGCGGCTTCACGTAACCAGCTATGCTTCACGGGTGGTTCCATCCCGTTGAAAAAATAGACACTTAGCAACTAGTCCTCACAAAAAGCGCAGCGATCCACGAGAGAAGGCGTTTCTTCACCGTGGCATCTCATACGACTGTTGCCCATGGTTCTCGGAAATGTTGCTGCTCTGTGCGGCTTCGCGTAACCCGCTATGCTTCACGGGTGGTTCCATCCGTTGAAAAAATAGACACTTAGCAACTAGTCCTCACAAAAGGCGCAGCGATCCACGAGAGAAGCGTTTCTTCACGTGGCATCTCATACGACTGTTGCCCATGGTTCTCGGAAATGTTGCTGCTCTGTGCGGCTTCGCGTAACCAGCTATGCTTCACGGGTGGTTCCATCCGTTGAAAAAATAGACACTTAGCAACTAGTCCTCACAAAAAGGCGCAGCGATCCACGAGAGAAGGCGTTTCTTCACGTGGCATCTCATACGACTGTTGCCCATGGTTCTCGGAAATGTTGCTGCTCTGTGCGGCTTCGCGTAACCCGACTATGCTTCACGGGTGGTTCCATCCCGTTGAAAAAATAGACACTTAGCAACTAGTCCTCACAAAAAGGCGCAGCGATCCACGAGAGAAGGCGTTTCTTCACCGTGGCATCTCATACAGCCTGTTGCCCATGGTTCTCGGAAATGTTGCCTGCTCCTGTGCAGCTTCGCTGTAACCAGCTATGCTTCACCGGGTGGTTCCATCCCGTTGAAAAAATAGACACTTAGCAACTTGTCCTCACAAAAAGGCGCAGCGATCCACGAGAGAAGCGTTTCTTCACCGTGGCATCTCATACGACTGTTGCCCATGGTTCTCGGAAATGTTGCTGCTCTGTGCGGCTTCGCGTAACCAGCTATGCTTCACGGGTGGTTCCATCCGTTGAAAAAATAGACACTTAGCAACTAGTCCTCACAAAAAGGCGCAGCGATCCACGAGAGAAGGCGTTTCTTCACGTGGCATCTCATCTGACTGTTGCCCATGGTTCTCGGAAATGTTGCTGCTCTGTGCGGCTTCGCGTAACCAGCTATGCTTCACGGGTGGTTCCATCCCGTTGAAAAAATAGACACTTAGCAACTAGTCCTCACAAAAAGGCGCAGCGATCCACGAGAGAAGGCGTTTCTTCACGTGGCATCTCATCTGACTGTTGCCCATGGTTCTCGGAAATGTTGCTGCTCTGTGCGGCTTCACGTAACCAGCTATGCTTCACGGGTGGTTCCATCCCGTTGAAAAAATAGACACTTAGCAACTAGTCCTCACAAAAAGCGCAGCGATCCACGAGAGAAGGCGTTTCTTCACCGTGGCATCTCATACGACTGTTGCCCATGGTTCTCGGAAATGTTGCTGCTCTGTGCGGCTTAAAAAATAGACGTAACCAGCTATGCTTCACCGGGTGGTTCCATCCCGTTGAAAAAATAGACACTTAGCAACTAGTCCTCACAAAAAGGCGCAGCCATCCACGAGAGAAGGCGTTTCTTCACTGTGGCATCTCATACAGCCTGTTGCCCATGGTTCTCCGGAAATGTTGCCTGCTCCTGTGCAGCTTCGGCGTAACCCTACAATGCTTCACCAGGTGGATCCATCCCGTTGAAAAAATAGACACTTAGCAACTAGTCCTCACAAAAAGGCGCAACGATCCACGAGAGAAGGCGTTTCTTCACCGTGGCATCTCATACAGCCTGTTGCCCATGGTTCTCCGGAAATGTTGCTGCTCTGTGCGGCTTCGCGTAACCAGCTATGCTTCACGGGTGGTTCCATCCGTTGAAAAAATAGACACTTAGCAACTAGTCCTCACAAAAAGGCGCAGCGATCCACGAGAAGGCGTTTCTTCACGTGGCATCTCATACTGACTGTTGCCCATGGTTCTCGGAAATGTTGCTGCTCTGTGCGGCTTCGCGTAACCAGACTATGCTTCACGGGTGGTTCCATCCGTTGAAAAAATAGACACTTAGCAACTAGTCCTCACAAAAAGGCGCAGCGATCCACGAGAGAAGCGTTTCTTCACCGTGGCATCTCATACGACTGTTGCCCATGGTTCTCGGAAATGTTGCTGCTCTGTGCGGCTTCACGTAACCAGCTATGCTTCACGGGTGGTTCCATCCCGTTGAAAAAATAGACACTTAGCAACTAGTCCTCACAAAAAGCGCAACGATCCACGAGAGAAGGCGTTTCTTCACCGTGGCATCTCATACTGACTGTTGCCCATGGTTCTCGGAAATGTTGCTGCTCTGTGCGGCTTCGCGTAACCGGCTATGCTTCACGGGTGGTTCCATCCGTTGAAAAAATAGACACTTAGCAACTAGTCCTCACAAAAAGGCGCAGCGATCCACGAGAGAAGGCGTTTCTTCACCGTGGCATCTCATCGACTGTTGCCCATGGTTCTCGGAAATGTTGCTGCTCTGTGCGGCTTCGCGTAACCCGACTATGCTTCACGGGTGGTTCCATCCGTTGAAAAAATAGACACTTAGCAACTAGTCCTCACAAAAAGCGCAGCGATCCACGAGAGAAGGCGTTTCTTCACGTGGCATCTCATACGACTGTTGCCCATGGTTCTCGGAAATGTTGCTGCTCTGTGCGGCTTCGCGTAACCAGCTATGCTTCACGGGTGGTTCCATCACCCAATCCCGCCGCTAGGGTTTCGCATCACACCCCCTTGCGCCTCATGGAAATCAGCAACCATGTTCATCCCAATGAGATTGAAATTGAAACATCCCAAATTAATCAGCCAGGTCTGTCCCATACCAGACATGTGGTTTGCACGTAAGACTCGGATCAATGACGCACAAAGTTAAGTCCTTAAGTGTACCCGGGCGAGAATTCCACATCCCACGAAGTGAATCCACACTTCCCCCTTTACTGCACGATCATTCACCCGAGTGAAAACCAATTTTGTATAACCACCGCCAATGGCGCACCGCGTCGTCACGGCACAAATTTTATAACGATGGCACCAACCACAATTCACTGTGGCACCAACCACAATTCAATATCTCATTAAGTCAAATTAATTAATCACATGTGATGATGAACCCTTTCGCAAAATAAGCAAGGCTAAGCATTCTAATCGTACCAACCCAATGTGACAAATAACATAGCATCACTAATTAAATTCCCAACCTAAGGTGACAATGGCATCAAGGTATTCAAAAATATCAAGGAGGGAATATAAACAATTGGGACGATAACTACCAATACAAGGGTTTGAATAAAAATAGCGATGCAAGATAATTTAAAACAAAATAATTAAATAATAGATTGCAAACTGGGTTCAACATGATCAAAGGACACGACTTGCCTTGGCCTTGCTCAGTTAGGAATTCTTGATCTTCGAATCCGGCTTCAGCACCTTCGAACGCGTGATCTAACGAGAGAGAAAGCGAAACAAAACACAAAAACAAATTAAAAAAAACTCAAATAAACTCCAAAAACTGCAAAACCAGAACCAAAAGATAGAGCTCAATTTTAGATGAATTTAGGAAGAAGAATCGGGTCGATCGGAGTTCGGACGAAGGAGAACGAGAGATCTAAAGTTTGCCGGGGCGAGAAAATGCTGGAAATTCACAGATGTTACTGTTCACCCGAGAGCAATTTTTGGAAAGGAGGCTAGCGCTGGAGAGAGGAGGCATGGGAGATGAATCTAACTAGTAAAATGGGTTGCAAGGGACCCAAAGCACACATAGGAACTGATGGCACGCCAAACGGAGACCGTTGACGGCACGGGCGGCTACAACGACATGGGTAGGAGAGAGGAATAAAATACGGGCATAGGATATGGAGAATGTAATACCCTGATCGTCGATACGGCGTAAGATTTTAAAACAATCGCGGAGTCGCCGGTCTTTCGGCAAAACGCGGGAAGGGAAAAGTAAAAATTGTAGAACAGTATAAAATGAATAAAATAAATTAAAAATTAAATAAAAAGCTCTAAGTGGGCTTCTTGGAGAGTGGGCCGACCACCTTGGGCCGGAGGCCCAAGGGGTGGCCGCACCCCCTCCCACTTAACCCTAGGGCTTCCCCCTCCTCCCCCTTTTCCCCACACCCAGCCGCCACCCCCTTTTCCCACCCTCTTGGGCGCAGCCCCCTCCCTGGTTGGTGCCCCACCTCCCCCACAAGTGCTGCTGCCATTGGAGCCAAGGAGAGGAAGGAGAAGAAGAAGAAGGAAGGAGAAGGAAGGAGAAGAAGAAGAGGAGGAAAAAAAGGGGTGATTCTTCATCTAGGTAATTTTTCCTCATCCCAAACCCTCTGTTTTTCTGAATAATTAGGGTTCTTGACACGGATTTTGAAGGGAGATTATAGATTAATTGCCCGATTAGAGATTACCTGCTGTCTGCCTGTAGATTGATTCGCGTAGCGCATCTGTTTGCGCGGTTTTGACCTAGTAAACGATTTTCCTGCGGACTCTCCCAAAGGAAAGTTGTAGAGGACTTCCATACGCATCTCCTATATTTATTTGGGAATTTTCTGCCGTGGGATCTGGGAGTTACAGGGTCAGGAATACTGCTGTTCGTCAGGCGAGCAGATTGGTACAGACCGACGGTAATCTGTGAATTTGTGGTAGTAAATGATTTTTGGTCATGGTTGTAATTGAGAAATTTGTAGAGAATTTAGAGTTATAGCTTCTATATAAAATTCAGAATTTTTAGACCCCTGTATTGTTGTTGGGACGCATTTTAATATCGCTGTCCAATCTGCTAGAACAGAGATCTTTGTCTGTGTTGGGCATTAAATTACACCTATCTGTGATCAAAATAAAAATATGTGTTCTACATGAAAAATGTAGGTTTTTAAGTGATGAATCCATAGAGGTATCGTTTTCTGTATTGGATCAACATTTTTAAAGTTACAAAAATGTTAAGCAGCGCTGCTGCAGAGGGTAATTGCTGAATTGTTGAGCGGAGAGGAGTAAGTGCGGGTTCGGGGGTTCTAGCGACGTCTTTAATTATTTATGTCGTATTTGTATGATGTGGCTTTGTGCTGAGAGATGCCTTTTGGACAGGTGGTCTTGTCCCTGAGCACTCTTGATTTTACTTAACCGTCGGATTGAGGCAAGTAAGCGTGGCGGTGGTTGCTACCGTTTAGCTTGTTATTCCTTCTACTTTCAGTTTACATTATTAACATAATTTGATACATTATGCCATAATTGCATGATATCTTAATTGTGGAGATGGTAGCAAGAATTTATCCATTGATATGTTGATAATCTTCTAGTAGACATGTGGAAATCTTGCTTAATGTTATAATGTGGAACATGAAAATAACATGTGGTGGATGTGGATATGTCGTGAGCATGTTGATGCTCCTTTGAGGATGGATTAATGTGATTTGTGATTATCATATCATATCATGTCATATGCATATGTGGATGTCGCGCACCTAGCGCGACAGTGCGGTACTGACATCGTATATTGCGTAATCGATGCACCTCTTATCCGCGGAAGCATCGTATATTGCCGTGTCGATGCACCTCAATTCCTGCCTGGAAAGAGTGATGTGGAGCATAGCATGAAAGCATTCATATGCATTGCATTGTGGAAAGATTCATTTGCATACATATGCAATATGTTGTGGAGAAGTTATTTTGTGGAATATTCAACTTCATAGTTGCAATGTGGAATTGGCTCATGTGAGCTAATTGTGGTATGACGATTGTGGTTGTGGTCGTGGAATGCGGTTCCTCCCTTGTGTATGGTAAGGGTTGTGATGGTGGCATGAGATTCTTTTCTTTCGTAGTAATTGATGATATCAATTGTGGATGTGGGAAATAATAAAGTATTGAAGTAAGACATACATATGTTTTATTGCTTTTGGTAGTGGTAGTGGTCGAGGATTTAAAGTGGTCGACAAGATTTATTTGTTAATGTTTTACCGTCATTGATGGTGATTTGAGGATTGAGGATATAAACATTGTTATTTGTGAAAGATTAAATTGTTGATGATTAATCTATTGAAGTTTGTGGAAGATTAAATGTTTCATTTGCATTTAATTGTGGATACAATGACTGCACTCATATGCCAATTAAATCTGAAATTGAAGAGGTATGATTCATGGAAGTTTGTTGTGGTTTATTAATTATGGACATGAATTGTGGTTGTAGTTGTATGGAATTATAAATGATGATGTATGATTGTTCGTAGTTTGAATAGCACATTAAGCAGTTTGCTTCTGAGATTTTATCTCACCCTTGTTTCCCCCTCCTACTGGTGGACCTTGAGCATGCATGGGAAGGGTAGAACGGCACCACTGTGATGCACGTGAATCATATTTTTATGCTGTAATAAAGTTGAAAGGATTCTAGACCTTTGCATAGCTTTGTTTACATTATCTTAATAATGTTAAATTTGTGAACTATGTTTTAGATTAAAATGTTGGAGGATGTTTTAATTAGTGAATTGCTATCGCTATCCGTTATTCCTTAATTGTTTATGCTTAAACTTATACTATCTTGTTTACTAATTGTTGCCGTTTAATTTATTTTGTAAATTGGCTAGTTGTAGAGCAGTTTTAGTAGCATCCCGGGGTAATGTGGGTCTGGGGTGTTACAGATTAGTATCGAGCGGGCGTTAGGTCCGTGGTAATGAAACTATTAAATTGACACCTTTGGTGCAGTAGGATGGGATGGGTCAAGCATTGCATTTATGCTTTTGACATGTTGTATTGGTGATTTACATTATGAGATAATCTTGTATGATTATTATTTTGTCCTATGTATGTTATGAGTGAGAATTGTCAATGATAAGATGTAGAAGTTGTATTTCTTTGCCTTAGCATTGCGGAAGTTATACCACTTGTTTGTAGCATGGGGATTAGCGATGTAGTTATCTCGAGTAACTAGTGCAGATGTTGTGAGTGAGTTTCTTAAGAAAGGTTGTTAACTTCCTTGAGTTGATTTTGGCCAATTCCTGGCCTATTGCAGTTAATGAATTTTCTCTTGAGATTGTGGTTCATTGCAGTTGTTGGTTTGCAATTGGTCTCTACCTGTCCCTTGAAACAATTATTGTTTCTTCTCGGAACATTTGAGACACTCTTGCTCCTTGTGAATATTATTGATTTGAAAGGATGGTCCCTTCGTGGGTGTTTTGTCTTGTTGTGATACATGACTCATTGGTTAAGCTTAGTATTTTTATTAATGAAAGTTTTATGTTGCAAACTCATTAATATGTGAAAGCCTTAGATATACGTATTTCATTTAGATTATTTCGAGTGTTGAAGTTTAATTCCTCTCCTTTACGAAAGAGAGTGTTAAACCCTTTGTGGTGTTTTGCTATGCTTTAGTGGAAGGTGGTAATTATATAAATCAATTCGTGAGGTATGAATTATCAAGTTGAGATGTTAGTATGGTGCATAATTAATTTCAACTAGCATCCTTGGAAGTGTAGTTGATCAATTTGATATGACCTTGTAATAGTTTCTCGAAGAAGCTGTGATTAAGAATTTGTCTATACATGATTAGAACTCATGGAGTTATTGAGGAGTGTGCAAAAGAATTGGAATGATTATTATGATTGTTCAAATTTCTATCTGTTGGATAAATTGAATTATTTTTGTCTATAGTAATTAATATGACCGTTTGGAATGATTAAGTAAGGAGGTGTTGGAATCTTTGCCTTGGTAATATTGACCTTTAACCTGTCCTTTATTTAGATACTTTATGAGCATGTACAATTGCTAGATTCGTCTATCTTTCACCATGTTAAATTGTTGAAACATGTATAAAGAAATAGATGAAGGTTGATGTATTGACTTGTAGAATCTTGCCTTACAAAGCTGGTATTATTGAAGTTTAAAGTTATTTCGTTCTAATTTCGAGCGAAAGGTGAGATATTGAATCTATGCTCATGATTGTTTTATGATTGTAAAACGAGTTAGGATCATGAAGGTTGTTATGATAAAATAATAATCAATTATTGCTAGTAATGACTAGAGTACAATCAATTTGTGCTAAATTAGAGTTGAGCATCAATAAGAATTGAATATATGGAATCTAATAAGAGATTCATACTAGCATGTTTGTGAGATTGTCATGTTCTAGTATCATCTCGTTTAAGAACTTTGATTTAATATGGTGGCTTATGCACTAGGAATTCTAGATTAAGTAGTGCAATCTTGTTCGGATAATAGAAACATGATGAAGTGATTTCTTATGTTTCTTTTGGAAAAGTTTATCAAGGGATTTGTGGATATGATGATGCTTGTTAAGAATGTATTATTCGATGTTAGCATGATGGTCGGTATGTGGTTGTGATGATAATGTTGAATGTTCCTTAAATAAAAGAATTTGATAACTTCCATGATACTATTTAAATCAAAAGTTTTGAGATTTGCGTATGCGATCTTTTTATCTCATGACTTATGTGGCACTGCAATTGTTTTGAGCAAAGTGGCGCGTTGAGAGCTTTTATTAGCTCTTAAGGGATTAATGTGTTGTGGTCTACAAATCATTTTGTCGGAATTGTCAAGGTAATGCCGTAATCAAAGAAAGTTGTTCTCTTTGTTAAAAGAAAGAGTGCGGTAAAAGTATTGGAGGTTGAAGTCATGTCATGCAATTTTTTTAGGTGTGTTTGACTTCTTAATTTAGCGCATAAGAGCTTCTTGAACTCAAATGGCAATATTTTTCCATGCCTAAGAGTTTCTTGAGCTCAAATGGCATCTTGTATTCTTATTGGTTGAGATTTGGTATTTTCGTCTTGAGGGGCATGTGCCTTCAACTGTGATCTTATCTTTTGCTATCCAAGATTGTTGCAATTTCTTTTGGTCTTGCATTTATTGCAGATGGTAACATCTTCTTTTGTGCTGAAATTCACTTCTTTTTGCCTCTCCAAGAAAGGGGTAATCAATTTGAGTTGCAAAGTCTTTTAAGAGGTGTATGGCATCTAGTTGGTGTGGTCATGTGATTGATTTTGGTGAGATTGTGGGTGTGATATGAATTTCGAGTTGTTATCCTTAAAAGGATTGAGGTGTTTTAGGAATTATCTCACAAAGTAATTCCATTGGTCGAGGAGCTTGGCTAGAATGTATTTTTGTGGAGCAGTAGAGTCTCTCTGCAGAGTGTGGATGATGTACTTTCGGTTTGAGCGCATCGTCGAAGTTGCCAACCTAAGATAAATGAGTTGGTGTGTTGGGCGATGATTTGGAAATCCTTGGTTCAAGGAAGTTAAATTTTCAAAGGAATGGATTGGGAAAGTAATACTATCTCGAGCAGTAATATGCTCTCTTGATTCTTGTTTAAATCGTGTGTTTATGGCAGAGTTATCTGCAAATTGAGTTGTTATATGTTGTGGTGTATTCTTTTCCAGTTAGGAAAAGAAAATGATTGTTTTAGTCATCAGTGATTTTTCACTCTTGGCTTGTGCAATGTGGATTCTCCAAATGTCTATTTGGAGAGTGTGAATGGTTTGTTGTGAATCCTTTGTTTTGGATTGTGGTCCTTTGAAGGAAGGTTGTTTGCTAGTATGTTGCTTGAGAATCCTTTATTTTCTTGTGGTTGAGCCCCAATTGTGAAAGCTATTGTTTGTGCTTGAGTAAAATGTTATGAGTGGAATCTGTGGTTGAATTCTTTTAAAAGGGTACAATGTATTATCCCGATTACAATATATAGAGGAAAATGTTTTAATAAGAAGGATGGCATTAGATAGTGGCTTGATAATTTTGCAAGAACGGCAGGATCTGTTGGCGCTTAGAGCCGAGACAAAGAGTTGCGGGTGCTCGGTGTTGACCGGCTCGTGTCGTGGACTCGTCGGAGTTTGACATGAGGAAGAGAGCCACCAGGTATGCGGAGGCCCTCTTGGCGAATCCGTCTGAGCGGGAGGTGGCGTGGGAGCTTGAAGTTCAAATGTAGAAGGAGGACCCGAGTTCTTGAGGTGGTGAGAACCCGTAGTTGTTGCTCTCGTGGGATGTTCTATCCTTGGAATGCTCTATTCTTTGGTTGTTCTTTTCTTGATTGTTCTTTTTGTCTCGTGGGTTGAGGAGCAAGATTCGAGGACGAATCCTTTTAGGTGGGGAGAATGTAATACCACGATCGTCGATCGGCGTAAGATTTTAAAACAATCGCGAGTCGCGATCTTTCGCAAAAAGCGGGAAGGAAAAGTAAAAATTGTAGAACAGTATAAAATGAATAAAATAAATTAAAAATTAAATAAAAGCTCTAAGTGGGCTTCTTGGAGAGTGGGCGACCACCTTGGGCCGGAGGCCCAAGGGGTGGCGCACCCCTCCCACTTAACCCTAGGGCTTCCCCCTCCTCCCCTTTTCCCACACCCAGCCGCCACCCCTTTTCCCACCCTCTTGGGCGCAGCCCCTCCTGGTTGGTGCCCCACCTCCCCACAAGTGCTGCTGCCATTGGAGCCAAGGAGAGGAAGGAGAAGAAGAAGAAGGAAGGAGAAGGAAGGAGAAGAAGAAGAGGAGGAAAAAAAGGGTGATTCTTCATCTAGGTAATTTTCCTCATCCCAAACCCTCTGTTTTTCTGAATAATTAGGGTTCTTGACACGGATTTTGAAGGAGATTATAGATTAATTGCCCGATTAGAGATTACCTGCTGTCTGCCTGTAGATTGATTCGCGTAGCGCATCTGTTTGCGCAGTTTTGACCTAGTAAACGATTTTTCCTGCGGACTCTCCCAAAGGAAAGTTGTAGAGGACTTCCATACGCATCTCCTATATTTATTTGGGAATTTTCTGCCGTGGGATCTGGGAGTTACAGGGTCAGGAATACTGCTGTTCGTCAGGCGAGCAGATTGGTACAGACCGACGGTAATCTGTGAATTTGTGGTAGTAAATGATTTTTTTGGTCATGGTTGTAATTGAGAAATTTGTAGAGAATTTAGAGTTATAGCTTCTATATAAAATTCAGAATTTTTAGACCCCTGTATTGTTGTTGGGACGCATTTTAATATCGCTGTCCAATCTGCTAGAACAGAGATCTTTGTCTGTGTTGGGCATTAAATTACACCTATCTGTGATCAAAATAAAAATATGTGTTCTACATGAAAAATGTAGGTTTTTAAGTGATGAATCCATAGAGGTATCGTTTTCTGTATTGGATCAACATTTTTAAAGTTACAAAAATGTTAAGCAGCGCTGCTGCAGAGGGTAATTGCTGAATTGTTGAGCGGAGAGGAGTAAGTGCGGGTTCGGGGTTCTAGCGGCGTCTTTAATTATTTATGTCGTATTTGTATGATGTGGCTTTGTGCTGAGAGATGCCTTTTGGACAGGTGGTCTTGTCCCTGAGCACTCTTGATTTTACTTAACCGTCGGATTGAGGCAAGTAAGCGTGGCGGTGGTTGCTACCGTTTAGCTTGTTATTCCTTCTACTTTCAGTTTACATTATTAACATAATTTGATACATTATGCCATAATTGCATGATATCTTAATTGTGGAGATGGTAGCAGAATTTATCCATTGATATGTTGATAATCTTCTAGTAGACATGTGGAAATCTTGCTTAATGTTATAATGTGGAACATGAAAATAACATGTGGTGGATGTGGATATGTCGTGAGCATGTTGATGCTCCTTTGAGGATGGATTAATGTGATTTGTGATTATCATATCATATCATGTCATATGCATATGTGGATGTCGCCACACCTAGCGCGGCCGTGACAGTGACAAACATCGTATATTGCCGTGTCGATGCACCTCTTATCCGCAGGAAGCATCGTATATTGCCGTAATACGATGCACCTCAATTCCTGCCTGAAAGAGTGATGTGGAGCATAGCATGAAAGCATTCATATGCATTGCATTGTGGAAAGATTCATTTGCATACATATGCAATATGTTGTGGAGAAGTTATTTTGTGGAATATTCAACTTCATAGTTGCAATGTGGAATTGGCTCATGTGAGCTAATTGTGGTATGACGATTGTGGTTGTGGTCGTGGAATGCGGTTCCTCCCTTGTGTATGGTAAGGGTTGTGATGGTGGCATGAGATTCTTTTCTTTCGTAGTAATTGATGATATCAATTGTGGATGTAGGAAATAATAAAGTATTGAAGTAAGACATACATATGTTTTATTGCTTTTGGTAGTGGTAGTGGTCGAGGATTTAAAGTGGTCGAGACAAGATTTATTTGTTAATGTTTTACCGTCATTGATGGTGATTTGAGGATTGAGGATATAAACATTGTTATTTGTGAAAGATTAAATTGTTGATGATTAATCTATTGAAGTTTGTGGAAGATTAAATGTTTCATTTGCATTTAATTGTGGATACAATGACTGCACTCATATGCCAATTAAATCTGAAATTGAAGAGGTATGATTCATGGAAGTTTGTTGTGGTTTATTAATTATGGACATGAATTGTGGTTGTAGTTGTATGGAATTATAAATGATGATGTATGATTGTTCGTAGTTTGAATAGCACATTAAGCAGTTTGCTTGCTGAGATTTTATCTCACCCTTGTTTCCCCTCCCTACAGGTGGACCTTGAGCATGCATGGGAAGGGTAGAACGGCACCACACTGATGCACGTGAATCATATTTTTATGCTGTAATAAAGTTGAAAGGATTCTAGACCTTTGCATAGCTTTGTTTACATTATCTTAATAATGTTAAATTTGTGAACTATGTTTTAGATTAAAATGTTGGAGGATGTTTTAATTAGTGAATTGCTATCGCTATCCCGTTATTCCTTAATTGTTTATGCTTCGCTTATACTATCTTGTTTACTAATTGTTGCCGTTTAATTTATTTTGTAAATTGGCTAGTTGTAGAGCAGTTTTAGTAGCATCCCAGGGTAATGTGGGTCCTGGGGTGTTACAGAGAAGCAGGGTGAGCACGGGCTAAAACGCAGCTTGGCAAAGCTAGGAAAATTATCGGCTCGGCCAGAAACCCACCGGAGACGACGCAATCGGCGTTTGAGCGGCGTCGGGAAGGAAAAAGGAAAACTTAATATCTTGGTGCTCGGTGAACGAAATCTAAGACCACTTGGAGGTAGCTACCTGGGATGGTTTGTACGATGTGTATGAGCGGATCGGGAAAAACACCACCGGACGGATGGGGACACGCGATGCCATTGGCGGCCATGGCGAGGTTCGGAGGCAAAAATTTGTGGAGGCTTTCTGGGAAACGGAGTGAGCACGGCGTAGAACGTGACGAGGCAAGTCTAAGAAAAATTACGGCAAGGGCTAAAGCTTACGGAGGCGGCGAATCGGCGTCGGAAGCGCTCTTGACCTAGATTGGGAAAACTTCGATTCGGAAGATTGGCTGCACCAAAACCAAATTAACTTGGCAAGAAGGTAGATGGGACATGATGGCACAATGTGGCGCGAAAGAATCACGGAAAACTCACGGATTGCTCGAGACACGGCGAGCAAATTCGAGACCGGAGGGCTCGATGCGACGCGGCGTCCTCGGCTTTGAGGGGACTTGGCACGGCATGGGATGGATTTAGAGGAGCCAAGGGTCGTATTTATAGGCTTGGAAGAGGTAGAAACCGACTCCAATTCGTGGATTTCAGTTTAGAGTCCGTTTCAGAAAATTGGAGATAAAAGGCAAACGTTTGAACGAAACGGAAAGAGACCAGTTGGGATGGATTCCTTGCGTAATTTGGCACAATTTTCCTTTTGGGAAGACATTGAGATAAGGTCCGGATTGGAAGTTATGAAGGGAGAGGAAAAGGAAGAAAAACGTACAGAGTTTGCATCGATCGCAGCTAGCTGGAGGTTGAAGATAAACCATGCGCTGACACGTGTCAAGCACGGTTCATTCTCTCTCCTCTTTCTTTTTTTTTGGAAATTTCAAATTGAGCTCAAACAAACTCCGAAAAATCCCAGAAAATACAGAAAAATTCCTTGTGACACAAGGAACACAAATAAAATATTTTTGGCAAATATTAATATTTAATTTAATCATATTAAATCTTTTTAATTAATAAAAATTCCAATTAAGCTTTAATTAATTCCAGAAAAATCCAAATGGTGAATTTTATTTTAAAAGCTTCAAAAAGGCTCTGAAAATCAGGATGTTACACTCCCGTTGAAAAAATAGACACTTAGCAACTAGTCCTCGCAAAAAGGCGCAACGATCCACGAGAGAAGGCGTTTCTTCACCGTGGCATCTCATACAGCCTGTTGCCCATGGTTCTATGGAAATGTTGTCTGCTCCTATGCAGCTTCGCCGTAACCCAGCTATGCTTCACCGGGTGGTTCCGTCCCGTTGAAAAAATGGACACTTAGCAACTAGTCCTCACAAAAAGGCGCAACGATCCACAAGAGAAAACGTTTCTTCACCGTGGCATCTCATACAGCCTGTTGCCCATGATTCTCCGGAAATATTGCCTGCTCCTGTGCAGCTTCACCGTAACCCAGCTATGCTTCACCGGGTGGTTCCATCCCGTTGAAAAAATGGACACTTAGCAACTAGTCCTCGCAAAATGGCGCAACGATCCACGAGAGAAGGCGTTTCTTCACCCTGGCATCTCATACAGCCTGTTGCCCATGGTTCTCCGGAAATGTTACTGCTCACCTGCAACTTAGCGTAACCAGTGCTTCACCGGGTGGTTCCATCCGTTGAAAAAATGGACACTTAGCAACTAGTCCTCATAAAAGGCGCAACGATCCACGAGAAGGCGTTTCTTCGTGGCATCTCATACGACTGTTGCCCATGGTTCTCGGAAATGTTGCTCGCTCCCGTGCGGCTTCACCGTAACCTGCTATGCTTCACGGGTGGTACCATCCGTTGAAAAAATAGACACTTAGCAACTAGTCCTCACAAAAGGCGCAGCGATCCACGAGAAGGCGTTTCTTCACCGTGGCATCTCATACACTTGTTGCCCATGGTTCTCGGAAATGTTGCTGCTCTGTGCGGCTTCACCAGAACTCCAACTATGCTTCACCGGGTGGTTCCATCTGTTGAAAAAATAGACACTTAGCAACTAGTCCTCACAAAAGGCGCAATGATCCACGAGAAGGCGTTTCTTCACCGTGGCCTCTCATACTGCACTGTTGGCCATGGTTCTCTGAAATGTTGCTCGCTCCCGTGCTTCCACAGTAACCCGGCTATGCTTCACCGGGTGGTTCCATCCCGTTGAAAAATAGACACTTAGCAACTAGTGCTCACAAAAATGCGCAGCGATCCACGAGAAGGCGTTTCTTCACGTGGCATCTCATACGACTGTTGCCCATGGTTCTCCTAAATGTTGCGGCTCATGCAGCTTTTTTGTAACCCAGCTATGCTTCACCGGGTGGTTCCATCCCGTTGAAAAAATAAACACTTAGCAACTAGTCCTCACAAAAAGGCGCAATGATCCACGAGAGAGGGCGTTTCTTCACCGTGGTATCTCACACAGCCTGTTGCCCATGGTTCTCCGGAAATGTTGCCTGCTCCTGTGCAGCTTCGCCGTAACCCAGCTATGCTTCACCGGGTGGTTCCATCCCGCTGAAAAAATAGACACTAAGCAACTAGTCCTCACAAAAAGGCGCAACGATCCACGAGAGAAGGCGTTTCTTCACCGTGGCATCTCATACAGCCTGTTGCCCATGGTTCTCGGAAATGTTGCTGCTCTGTGGCTTAGCGTAACCAGCCTATGCTTCACCGGGTGGTTCCATCCCGTTGAAAAAATGGACACTTAGCAACTAGTCCTCACAAAAAGGCGCAACGATCCACGAGAGAAGGCGTTTCTTCACAGTGGCATCTCATCGACCTATTGCCCATGGTTCTCGAAAATGTTGCTGCTCACGTGCAGCGCCGCCATAACTCCACTATGCTTCACGGGTGGTTCCGTCCGTTGAAAAAATAGACACTTAGCAACTAGTCCTCACAAAATGGCGCAACGATCCACGAGAGAGGCGTTTGTTCAGCGTGGCCTCTCATACGACTGTTGCCCATGGTTCTCGGAAATATTGCTCTTCTTTATGCGGCCGTCAGAATAACCAGCTATGCTTCACGGGTGGTTCCATCCGTTGAAAAAATGGACACTTAGCAACTAGTCCTCACAAAAAGGCGCAAAGATCCACGAGAGAAGGCGTTTCCTCACCGTGGCATCTCATACAGCCTGTTGCCCATGGTTCTCCGGAAATGTTGCTGCTCTGTGCAGCTTCGCCGTAACCCAGCTATGCTTCACCGGGTGGTTCCATCCCGTTGAAAAAATGGACACTTAGCAACTAGTCCTCACAAAAAGGCGCAACGATCCACGAGAGAACGCGTTTCCTCACCGTGGCATCTCATACAGCCTGTTGCCCATGGTTCTTTGGAAATGTTGTGCGCTCTCTGTGCGGCTTCAGTAACCAGACAATGCTTCCTTTGGGTGGTTCCATCCGTTGAAAAATGGACACTTAGCAACTAGTCCTCACAAAAAGCGCAATGATCCACGAGAGAGGCGTTTCTTCACGATGGCATCTCATACACCTGTTGCCCATGGTTCTCGAAAATGTTGCTGCTCACCGTGCGGCTTAGCGTAACCGCCTATGCTTCACGGGTGGTTCCATCCGTTGAAAAATGGACACTTAGCAACTAGTCCTCACAAAAAGCGCAAAGATCCACGAGAAACGCGTTTCCTCACCGTGGCATCTCATCTGACTGTTGCCCATGGTTCTCAGAAAATGTTGCGGCTCTGTGCGGCTCAGCGTAACCAGCTATGCTTCACCGGGTGCTTCCATCCCGTTGAAAAAATGGACACTTAGCAACTAGTCCTCACAAAAAGGCGCAACGATCCACGAGAGAACGCGTTTCCTCACCGTGGCATCTCATACACTTTGTTGCCCATGGTTCTTGAAAATGTTGCTGCTCTGTGCGGCTTCACCAGTAACCAGCAATGCTTCACGGGTGGTCACATCCGTTGAAAAATGGACACTTAGCAACTAGTCCTCACAAAAGGCGCAGCGATCCACGAGAGAAGGCGTTTCTTCACGATGGCATCTCATACGACTGTTGCCCATGGTTCTCGGAAATGTTGCTGCTCTGTGCGGCTTCAGTAACCAACTATGCTTCACGGGTGGTTCCATCCGTTGAAAAAATAGACACTTAGCAACTAGTCCTCACAAAAAGGCGCAGCGATCCACAAGAGGCGTTTCTTCACCGTGGCATCTCATCAGCTGTTGCCCATGGTTCTCCGGAAATGTTGCCTGCTCCTGTGCAGCTTCGCCGTAACCCAGCTATGCTTCACCGGGTGGTTCCATCCCGTTGAAAAAATGGACACTTAGCAACTAGTCCTCACTAAAAGGCGCAACGATCCACGAGAGAAGGTGTTTCTTCACCGTGGCATCTCATCTGACTGTTGCCCATGATTCTCCGAAAATGTTGCTGCTCTGTGCGGCTTCACCGTAACCAGCTATGCTTCACGGGTGGTTCCATCCGTTGAAAAAATGGACACTTAGCAACTAGTCCTCGCAAAAGGCGCAACGATCCACGAGAAAGGCGTTTCCTCACGATGGCATCTCATACGGCCTGTTGACCATGGTTCTCGGAAATGTTGGTCGCTCGATGCGGCCGCCGTAACCCCACTATGCTTCACGGTGGTTCCATCCGTTGAAAAATAGACACTTAGCAACTAGTCCTCACAAAAATGCGCAACGATCCACGAGAGAAGGCGTTTCTTCACCGTGGCCTCTCATACAGCCTGTTGCCCATGGTTCTCCGGAAATGTTGCCTGCTCCTATGCAGCTTCGCCATAACCTAGCTATGCTTCACCGGGTGGTTCCATCCCGTTGAAAAAATGGACACTTAGCAACTAGTCCTCACAAAAAGGCGCTACGATCCACGAGAGAACGCGTTTCCTCACCGTGGCATCTCATACAGCCTGTTGCCCATGGTTCTCCGGAAATGTTGCCTGCTCCTGTGCAGCTTCGCCGTAACCCAGCTATGCTTCACCGGGTGATTCCATCCCGTTGAAAAAATGGACACTTAGCAACTAGTCCTCACAAAAAGGCGCAACGATCCACGAGAAAGCGCGTTTCCTCACCGTGGCATCTCATACACCTGTTGCCCATGGTTCTTGGAAATGTTGCTGCTCACGTGCGGCTTCACCAGAACCAACAATGCTTCACGGGTGATTCCATCCCGTTGAAAAAATGGACACTTAGCAACTAGTCATCACAAAAGGCGCAATGATCCACGAGAAAGCGTTTCTTCACGGTGGCATCTCATACTGACTGTTGCCCATAGTTCTCGGAAATGTTGCTGCTCACGTGTAACCGCGTAACCCGACTATGCTTCACGGGTGGTTCCATCCTGTTGAAAAAGTGGACACTTACAACTAGTCCTCACAAAAAGGCGCAACGATCCACGAGAGAAGGCGTTTCTTCACTGTGGCCTCTCACACAGCCTGTTGCCCATGGTTCTCCGGAAATGTTGCCTGCTCCTGTACAGCTTCGCCGTAACCCAGCAATGCTTCAACGGGTTGTTCCATCCCGTTGAAAAAATAGACACTTAGCAACTAGTTCTCACAAAAAGGCGCAACGATCCACGAGAGGCGTTTCTTCAGCGTGGCATCTCATACGACTGTTGCCCATGGTTCTCGGAAATGTTGCGGCTCACATGCGGCTTCAGCGTAACTGACTATGCTTCACCGGGCGTTCCATCCCGTTGAAAAAATGGACACTTAACTAGTCCTCACAAAAAGGCGTAATCATCCACGAGAAGGCGTTTCTTCACCGTGGCATCTCATCTGACTTGTTGCGTGGTTCTCGAAATGTTGCCGGCTTTGTGCGGCCGCGTAACCAACTATGCTTCATCAGGCGGTTCCATCCGTTGAAAAATGGACACTTAGCAACTAGTCCTCACAAAAAGGCGTAACGATCCACGAGAGGCGTTTCTTCGCATGGCATCTCATATAGCTTTGTTGCCCATGGTTCTTCGGAAATGTTGCGGCTCACATGCGACTTCACCGTAACCCGGCTATGCTTCACCGGTGGTTCCATCCGTTGAAAAAATAGACACTTAGCAACTAGTCCTCACAAAAAGCGCAACGATCCACGAGAAAGCGCGTTTCCTCACCGTGGCATCTCATACGACTGTTGCCCATGGTTCTCGGAAATGTTGCTCGCTCTGTGCGGCTTAGCAGTAACCAGGCTATGCTTCACCGGGTGGTTCCATCCCGTTGAAAAAATGGACACTTAGCAACTAGTCCTCACAAAAAGGCGCTACGATCCACGAGAGAACGCGTTTCCTCACCGTGGCATCTCATACAGCCTGTTGCCCATGGTTCTTCGGAAATGTTGCCTGCTCCTGTGCAGCTTCACCGTAACCCAGCAATGCTTCACCGGGTGGTTCCATCCCGTTGAAAAAATGGACACTTAGCAACTAGTCCTCACAAAAAGGCGCAACGATCCACGAGAGAAGGCGTTTCTTCACAGTGGCATCTCATACAGCCTGTTGCCCATGGTTCTCCGGAAATATTGTCTGCTCCTGTGCAGCTTCGCCGTAACCCAGCTATGCTTCACCAGGTGGTTCCATCCTGTTGAAAAAAAGGACACTTACAACTAGTCCTCACAAAAAGGCGCAACGATCCAAGAGAGAAGGCGTTTCTTCACTGTGGCCTCTGATACATCCTGTTGCCCATGGTTCTCGGAAATGTTGCTGCTCTGTGCGGCTTCGGCAGTAACCCACTATGCTTCAGCGGGTGGTTCCATCCGTTGAAAAAATGAACACTAGCAACTAGTCCTCACAAAAGGCGCAGCGATCCACGAGAGAGGCGTTTCTTCACCGTGTCATCTCATACGACTGTTGCCCATGGTTCTCGAAATGTTGCCGCTCACGTGCGGCAACGGGCGTAACCCACTATGCTTCCCGGCGAGTTCCATCTGTT
>JAYEVI010000087.1:0-103062 GCA_036346575.1 Dendrocalamus sinicus | reverse complement strand
TGAGGTAGAAGTGGATCGAAGCTACTGAAAATAACACATTTTTCACAAAAAAAACTTTGAATCCACCAAATGAATTGGAAAATTTCACTCTAGGTCTATAAGAAAGAACAATTATTCTATTTGACATTGGTCATGGTAAGAAGAAATCAAAATATTAAGATAATTACAATAAAATATTAAAGCTCTAACTTAGTATGATTTTGCACAAAAACTCTAAATCATACTCTAGATATGCATTTTTACCAATTTTTTTCCCTTTTGACAATAGAGTCATCAAAATGCATGGAAAAAGATAGAGCATAAGTGAAATAAAGTGACTACAATTTATTCATTTTTACCATTATGAGCCATGAAAATTATCCAAAGTGACTCTACAAGTATTACACTAAACCATATTATGCGAAGTGGCTATTTAGATCATGGCAAACCATATATAGCAAAATTAAAATCAAATGAACAATAATCTTAAATTAAATGGATTTTTAGCACGTCAAGCTAGTCAAGATCATAGTTTAGCTAAAGATATCCAAAAATGAGCCAAGCCATATCAATTATCCAAAAATGAGCCAAGCCATGTCAATAAATTAAAAGAAACCAAGAAGCTACAATTGAGTCAATTTAAAGTGCTACAAGTTCAATGTTAAATCATTTTATTTAAATACTTAGAATTGAGTATAATTATCACATTTAGTACTTGCTAAAAGTTATTTTTGGTTTTATCTTAGCAAAGTAAGTTATGAATTAAGAGCCATCCACAGCTACCTCTTAAGCTTTAACCAGTTTTTACATTTTTGCTTTCTTAGCCATGTACTAGATTTCAAGTTTTACTATGACCAACCCATGCAAGAAGCTCAAAAGGGTAATATAGGTCATCCAAAACTCCACTGAGTTCATATCTAGTGCAATGGCAAGCCGTCTCATGTGAAAGAATTAGTGAGATTAGTTTTTCGCATAAAAAGAAATCATTTTTCAGATTTCATGGCTTAGTTCAAGAACAAAGAGCTAATCCTAATTCATGCTTTAATAAAGAACTAGCATAGCTCAGTTTAGGTTCAAGACTGAATTTAGTTTATTTGATATGGCATGAATCATAAGAAGATCTCTAGAGTGAAACTAGTCACAAGATCCAATAAAATATGATTTAATTCAAGTTTCGCACATTTAATCGAGCTAGTATAGCAAAAGCTAAGCTACACATAGAAGGACATGATAAATCTAGAAAACTAGCATAAGATATGGCAAGATGTAAAGCAAGATATCATATCACATAAGGATAATAGTCAAAACTCCATGTAAGTATATTACAATGTAAGTTTTGAAATTAAATATACAATATGATACAATGGATACAAAAGAGTTAAACTCCCCTTAAAACATGCCAAAAGGACTAATAACACATAACTCTTCTTGCAAATAAGCAAAATGAGAAGAATCAAGGGCCTTCGTGAAAATATCCGCATCCTGCTACTCGGACTCTATAAAGTGAAGCACAACATCACCCTTCGCTACATGGCCTCTAAGAAAATGGTATATAATATCAATGTGCTTGGTGCTAGAGTATTGCACTAAGTTTTTACCAATGTTTATGGCACTAATGTTGTCACACAAGAGATGAACACTTTCTAAAGCCAACCCATAGTCCTGTAGAGTCGATAAGAACTAGAGAACCAAAGAGCAACTACCAGCTACAGCTACATACTCTGCCTCACCAGTGGATTGTGCAACAGCAGACTGCATCCTAGATGACCAAGAGATAAGAGATGTGCCTAAGAAGTACCAAGTGTCAGAAGTACTCTTTCTTTCTATTCTACACACTACAAAATCAGTATCAGAGAAAGCCCGAATAGAGAGTGCAGAATCAAAAGAAAACTAGAATATAAAGTCAAGAATGTCCTGAAGGTACTTGAAAATGAGACGCATTGCTTGACGATGTGAAGCATGAGGGAAGCCTGAAATCAAGCATACAGACACACAGCAAACTATGTGTCCAGCCTCAACGTCGTGAGGTAGAGGAGGGAGCCGATCATGCTGTCGTACATCTTCTAGTCCACGAGCTCTCCATCCTCATCAAAATCTAGCACACTAGAAGTGGCGATGGGAGTAGACATTGGCAAGGATGAAGCAGGTCCTTTGTGTACTTACTTTGATGAATGAAGGTCTTTTCTTACAATTGCTTAACTTGAAGACCAAAAAAGAAGGTTAGCTCACCCATCATATTCATGTCGAATTCCCTAGTCATAGAATCTCAAAATCTAGATATCAAAGCATGAGAAGAATCACCAAATATAATGTCATCCACATAAATCTAAATAAGTAAGAAGTTAGTGTCATGCATAAGAGTGAACAAGGTTTTATCTACCATTCACATTTTGAAATTATTTTTAAGCAAGAAACTCTTAAGCTTGTCATACCAAGCTCTAGGGGTTGGTTTAATCCATACTAGGCTTTGGAGAGTTTACACACGTGGTTTGGGAACTTGAGATTCTAAAAACTAGGGAATGCTTGACATATATATCTCCTCTTCTATGAAACTATTTTAAAAGGCACTCTTAACACCTATTTGGAAAAGCTTAAATCCCTTAGACGCCATGAATGCTAGCAATATGAAAATAGCTTCTAACCTAACTACAGGTGCAAATGTCTCTACAAAGTCTAAGCCCTCTACTTGAAAAAAAATCTTGAACTACAAGCTAAGCCTTGTTGCGAACTACCAATCCATCCTCAATTTTCTTATTTTTGAAAACATATTTTGTTCCAATTATACTATGATTAGGAGGAGGTTCAATTTAGGTCTAAATTTAGTTTCTTTTAAAAATTCTAAGCTATTTATGCATGGTATTGACCCAAGAAAAAATAGATAAAGCATGGCTGACATCTCGGGGTTCAAAAGACGCAACAGTAGAAGAATGTGCATTAGAATCTAGAGAGATAAACCTGGAGCGAATAGCTCGCTCATGGAGATCCCCAATCTTCTGTCCCTAAGGATGTCATCGATGAATATGAAAAGAAGGTCTTGGTGCAGATGTGGTCTCTACTTCATGGGTTGTGGAGGTAGAAGCAGAACCACTCGAAACACCAGTGAAGGTGGGAGGAGGCTACTTAGCTAAAGCTAGAGAAGTAGAAGCATGCTTTTCAATCAACTCAGGAGTGACTAGATGAGGAATTGGGCCCTCGTCCTCTATGTCAGAGTCGTCGTCGATAAAGATGCTCTCTCGATCACCGTATACCTGTTACTTACACTATTGAGTCTAGTAGCAGGACTAGCCTCATAAAAAATGACTTCACAAGTCTTAATTTTATTAGTATCCAAATTAAATACACGATAGCTATGAGAATGAGCAGGATATCCAATAAAAATGCCATCATAACATCTAGATTTAAATTTATCT
Source organism: Dendrocalamus sinicus (assembly GCA_036346575.1). Classification (NCBI taxonomy): domain Eukaryota; kingdom Viridiplantae; phylum Streptophyta; class Magnoliopsida; order Poales; family Poaceae; genus Dendrocalamus; species Dendrocalamus sinicus. The sequence continues at coordinate 99,673 of JAYEVI010000087.1, read as the reverse complement.
AAGTTACCAAATTTAAGAATGAAGCACTTGCAACTAGATATCTTGAAATGAGAGACACTAGGCCTATGCCCAAATCTAAGCTCAAAAGAAGTCTTGCCTATGGACAATCTCAAGAAAATCCTATTAGTCACATAGCAAACAGTAGAAATCACCTCAGCTTAAAATCTCCTAGGTGTATTATGCTTATCTAGCATGGTCCTAGCCATCTGTACAAGGGTTCTGTTCTTTCTCTCTATAACCCCATTCTGCTGGGAGACTCTAGGTGAGGAGAACTGGTGAACTAATACTCACTCAGTGTAGAAAGTGGTAAAGTATGAGTTCTTGTATTCTGTGCCATTGTCACTCCTAGTGGCTCTTAAGGTTCCTATGAGGTCAACTGTTAATCTAAGGGCTAACTTTTTAAAGCAGATAAAGACCTCATCTTTAGAAACCAAGAAACACAACTAAGAATACGTAGAGTAGTCATCTACAATGACAAGTACATACCACTTCCCTCCTGTAGACTGGACTCTAGAAATGCCAACTTGCCTAAGTGTAAGAGCTATCTAGAGCCTGGTAGAAGCATCCTCGAATATGATCAACTCGTTACCGGATGCATGTGCGAGCGAAGAGAACTATCTAGAATCTCCGGTCATGTGTCAAGAACACCCAGAGTCAACAAGCCACAAGTCCTCCTTCGTCGCATGCCAGACCTACAGGGCATAAGCATGATATCTGTGCCACAGTACTGGGTTAGTGATAAAGGACTTAGGAAAGAAGCATGAATAAAATGGTTAGTATGAAAATCATGAGAATGCACACAAAAATTGTTGGGACCCCGGATTTCCAAACCAGGACCCTCTGTGTATTACAGCACTAGTCCCAGATCAAAGCTAGTGCACACAATTAAACAGAAATGATTCATAACCAATAACGTCTTATTACAATATTAAAGAGTACTGACCGCAAGGTCTCATTATTACAAAGGAGGTTTCAAGACCTCGCACACACGAAACACAGCGGAAGCAACATAAATTCAGCGGAGACCCATCAATACGCCACAGGCAATTGACTGGGGAAGCCCGACCTAGAACTCCTGGAATCCTTCGTCGAATCCACCCGCGAAGTAGTCGTAGTCTCCTTCTTGGGCTTCGTATTCCTCTGAGAATTATTTTTAAGTGCAGCATATGAGTACATAAAGTACTCCGAAAGTCTTAGGAACACTACAAGAGATGTGTCATTTTGTGACATATATGGCATGACAAAGGGTCTAAATGTCACTAAATCATCTAGTTTATGACGTTTTTGTAGAGGTAATTTGGCTTAGTGACAAAAATAATATGAATGTCACAAAAAAATGTCATGATGCAAGTCTAAATCAATGTAGTGACAATATTTGTTGTGTCTTTAGGGCTACTTTGCGAACGTCATAAATTAATGACAAAACTGGTGTGTCAGAAATTATTATATATCCATGTAGTGACAATATTTGTTGTGTCATAGGGGCTACTTTGCGAATGTCATAAATTAATGACAAAACTGGTGCGTCACAAATTATTATATTGAATTATTTAAACTATCATTTTCCTTGTTGGCATACGGCCCACCTGTCAAGATAGGTCCCACCGCCACGTGGCCCAACCAACTATTTTTTTAATGAGCTTGCTCAGGGCCCAACCAACTGGTTTTTTAATGGGCTTGCTCAGCCTAGGATAAGTGGACGGAATTATTTAAAAAAAAGAAAAATAAAAGTTGGTGGAAGTGGCGCTCGAACTCATGACCCTGCAGTTTCAGAGAAACAGCCAAACCACCGAGTTACAAGCATGTTTGTATTTTTACACGCTTTTCCATATTTAATTGCTCCAAATGGACCATTTTACATTTTTTTGTATTTTCCGCAGGCCGGCGCAATCTAGGCGCACAAACGACAAATCTGGATTGCTCCGTACAGATGTGCGCATTGTCACGAATGCGTAGGATTTTTTCGCGATGAAATCGGACTTCTGAAGGGCCGGAATGGAAGAAATGAAATGGGAGATGGACCTAACTGTAAACCCTAGAAAGTTTTGAGGGCCAAATCGAAAAAATCCCAAATCCCCAATTCATCAAAACCGTGCGCCGCCGCCTGTGGAAGGATTTGAGCCTGGCACTGCTTCTTCCCGGCCTCCCTTTTGCTTCCCCTCCTCCTTCTCCACGCCCAGCCGCCGGCGAGCGCCAGGCCGCAGCTCGCCGTGCGCCCTTGCTGCTCCTCCATCCCAAGATCCACCGGCCGCCTCTCTCTGCCTCCACCATCGCTCTGCGCCGCCACCAGCTCCTCCCCTTGCTCTTCCTCTCCGGCCGCCCCTATATTCCGCCTGCTCTCGGCACCCGTAGCTCGTTGTGCCCCCAGCGCCATCCACCGCGCCCACCGCCCAAATCGGCACCGCCGATTTGCTCTCCCTCTCCCCTTTGCGCTGCCTCTCTGCTCCGCTTCCTCTGGGGCGCCGTCGACCTCCATCCGCCAAATCGCCACCACGACCTCTCCACCCGTGCGCCACCGGCCGCCGCCTTGCTCTCCCTCCGGCGCCGCCACCTCTCCTTCTGCTCTCCCTCTACTGCTCCTCCGCGCCTCCTCTTTGCCCTACCTCGGTGCCGCCATTCTTCGGCCACCACCGGCGAGCGCCGCCCCTCCTCTCCTCAGTTCGGCCGCCGCCTTCTTGCTCTCCTCCCCCATCCTCTGCTCCGACACCGACGGCCGCCGCCGACATCTTCACCGAGTCACCTTCAGCGCCGCCTCCGACCTCTCCACTGCTTCCACTTCTACCACGCCACCGACCCCATTCTTCATCGACGCCAACTCCACCGCCGGCAGCTCCCGTCTGCTTCACCTTCCTCCTCGGTTGTCTGAACTTCTTCCCCTTTGTTTCTTCAGTTCTTAATTACTGCTCACTACTGATAATTACCATTGCATGCAATGATGAATTATGGAATATCTTCTCAGATCTGTGATGTGTGCATGAGAACAGTGGCTATTCTGTGATTGTGATATATGCTCATGTGATTTTGCTAGTTATTCATCTATCAGTGCTTGTGGTGATCTTGTGTTAGTCATCTAATTGCTATCTGTGATCAGTATCTGTTGTCTAGTAATTAGTAGTAGTCTCTATTCAGTTTTTATGTGTTATATGTGTAAGAGTTTAAGTTGTGAGTTGTGCTTGTGTTCACTGATCTGTTAGTGCAGTTTCTGTGTGTCTTAGTGTTGACTTGTGCGATTTAGCTAGCCGGCAATCGTCTCCCTTCCCCGTGCTGTCTCGACTCTCTCTTTACTTCTAGTCCGCCCTTGTGCTTCTCAACCTCCCACTTTTCTTCTTTGTGCGGTTGGTCGTTAGCGAGGTCGTGCAGTCAGTTGTAGTTCTATGCTTGTGTTGTAGTGTGCCGTCGTCGTCTAGTTAGCTGTTTGCATATTGATCAGCCTACACAGTGATATGTTTACATACTACATGTGTTCTAGAGAGGCATGCTGATCTGTTTTAGTGCTATGAATTTTCGTAGATACAAATATATCTATTCTGGTTACTTGTTTTCCTATTTGCATGTAATTTCAAAAGCAAAATGTATGTTCAGAGATGCAACCAGATCTGTTCGGTTAAATTATTTTGTTGTTTTCATGTAATTTCAGAAGCAAGAAAATATAAGGATGCGCCACCAAGTGCAATTGATATTTTCAAGGACACACACTGCAGTAGCAAGTCAGGTTTTAGTGAGAATGTGCAGGATGCCATTGTGAGTATATTTTCTCTATCTTATCTTATATGACGAACAACAGTTGGGATACAAGAAACCTAAACTTTTTGTGCTATTGCTAGGCTCAAATGGAGGCCATCATTGCACAACCAACACAAGAAGGGCAAGATCCAAAGACTCCTATCCAAGCTGTAGCTCAAGTTCTTCCAAAATCAACTTTCCTTCGAAATGTTGGCTTCCAGTCTGCAGCAATGAAGAGGAATGCCAAGGCTGCTGCAATGAATGAGTGTGTCCATGAAATTTTGCATCATCTGATGCTGAGTAGTAAGCTCTCAAACTTAGGCTATAAATGAAATTTTGGTGGCTAGAGTTATCATTTTGATATGAATACCTGTGATGAGGTTGAGACAACAACTATATGTGTTTTGAATTTGTGTTGAGACACCAACTTTATGTGTTTTGAATTTGGTGATGCATGAAATGCTTGATATTTAATATCAGACCTGATTTGATTTGAATGTGTGTTGAGACAGCAACTATTTGTGCATTTTGTTGGATGGTTTGAATGTATGGGCTGATAAAAATATATGGGCTCAAATTTGTGGGCTGAAAAAATATGGGCTGCAATCATAAAAATGGTACCCATCGGGCGGAGAAAAATAGCCCAATTACTGTTTCAGCCCAAATAATTTATGGTGTTTTTTAAATCTGCCACGTCAGCGTGACATCAACATTTTATGACGTTTCTAAATCTGCCACGTCATCTGCCACGTAAGCATTTTTATGACGTTTTAAAATCTGCCACGTCAGCGCCACGTTAGCATTTTTTATGACGTTTTTATATCTGCCACGTCAGCGTTTTTATGACGTTTTTAAATCTGCCATATCAACATTTTATGACGTTTTTTTATCCTACGTGGCAGCTACCTACGTGGCAAGGCCTAGGATTTTGTGACATAAAATAAATGTCATAAGTTATTGTGACATTAAAATGACTTTCATAATTTTTGTGACACGGGACAAACAAGCGTCATTAAACAAATTTGTGACGCTCATTTTTTGACATAACGATTTTCGTCACACAGATGTCATAAAAGCTGAATTATGACATAATTTTAGATATTATGACATAAATGATATGTCAAAAAATAGCACTTCTCTTGTAGTGGAAAAATGCAATAGATGCAAGGCTTGACCAAGGAAGGCTATATGGTTCTTTTGCACAAAGCAATGTTTTAATTTCAATTCCTACTAATTATTTTCGAAGGCATCAATTTAATAAAGTAAATGTTTTAACAAAACTAACATTAACTTTATAGTGAAGGTTCCATCTACCAACACTAGCTAACCAATTACAATTGATCAAGTATAAAACTGCGGGTTCCATCCACCCTCTCTGGCTCCAACTGCCAGGATACCCTTCCGAGAGTTCCCTGCACTCTCGGAATACAAAAACTTTAATTTTAAAACCAAAACAAAAAATCTACCATGTGAATGCATTCCTTGCCCGCCCTTGACCGTGGGCACGGCTATTCGAATAGTTTGACACTCTGCAGAGGTTGTACAACTTAACCCCCAAGAGATAAATTATCTTAACAATACCACGCTTCCTTTGGCATGAGACACGATAAATTATCACAAAGCCTTTACCTCACTCTAGACTAGCTAGACACCACCCGCGAGGTTTCACCGCAGAAGGGTTAAATCGCCAATCCAAGCCCCTCTTGCGCCATATGAGTACAAGAAATCCTGTCCCTCACTTTGTGAATAACCAAAGAAATCCACAGCACCCACTTTCCACTAGTGGCACCTAAACTAGACTATCATGAGTTAATCAGCTAGGTCGTACCCATATAGACTTAGGGTTGTACGGTAGTGCTCAGTTTGGACAAACACAAGCGTCAGTCCTTAGTTGACTAGGATGGAACATACACTTTACAAGATCTCATGCTTGCTGCACCAACCCAAACCAACCATCCACCCTAATCTAAACCAATTTCCACATTTTATTTTATTTTAAAAGATCAGTGGCAACTCCAATCACCACTAGACTTATAAACACAAGGTTATTACAACAAATCATAATTTCCCATTTTCAAGATTTCAAAAGTATTAAATAGCGTGACTAAGCATTATACTACCATTCTATTATTCATGGATAATTATAATACTCTCATTAATGAGACAAAAGAAATTCTAGGGTAACAAAGGTACATGGCATTCAACTTCAATTGAGGGCATAACAAAGTGGGATTAACTAATACCTTAAGATTTGAACTAATGTTGTATGTAAATAGCAATGCACATAATTTAAAATAATTAAAACATTTCAAAATCATAGGTTCAAGATGATCAAAGGAGACTTACCTTCTTGCATGCTCTCTGGTCTTCCTGCTGCGGAGTGGAGAGATCTTCGACAACGTTGGACTCTACGCGCGAAAAGACAGAGCAACAAAACAAATAAATACAAAAAAATTCAAATAAAATCAAAAATTCAAATAGAGGCCATATTTGGATAGATTATGATTTTAGACGAATTTAGAAATTTGAATGGCTGAATTTGGAGTTAAAATGAGAAAGTTATGCTCATTTGAAATTCTCAGTTTGAATAAATCCAGAAATTATGAAATTTCTGACAGGTGGGGCCCACTGGCATGATTTACTTTTTAATATTTTATTTTATTGCTTTATTCTGAGTCTATGATAGGTGGGACCCACTGGACAGTGAGCCCACTGGCCCTGCCTCTGACATGTGGGACCCCTTTGGGCTCTGGGCCCAGATGTCAGTGGGGAGCGTAGACGGGTGGGGCCCAGGCGGCAGTGACCATCGCAGACTGGCGGCCGCTGACAGGTGGGGCCCATCTGTCAACGCGGAAAATAAAGAAATGGCTCAACCTCAGCGTGTGGGCGCCGGCTCGAGCGCGCCGAGGAGCCGGGAGAAGGAGTAACGGTGCTAGCCAGTCGGTCGGGGAGGCGTTGCCTACCCATACAGGGTAGGTAAACCCTTTGAGGGGTACCTGGTGGCAGGACCGGGCAGAGGTGGCCAGAGGCGACGGTGCCGGTGGCGAGGGAAGGCCGGAGGGGTTCGGGTGAGGTCCGAAACGGGGTCCCGGTGCGAAGTTGGGTCTGTCGGAGGGGTCGGCGGGGTCCGGTGACGAGCGGGGACGGCCGGCGACGAGGAAGAGCGGCTGCGCAGCACGGGTCCTCCGGTGCGACAGTGCTCCGGCGGCGGGGAGGGGCGGCCGAGGTGTCGGGGAGGTTTGCACGGGCACGGGGGTGCTCGGAGTGGCGGTGGCGGGCTCCGGGGAGGTCCGAGGCGACGGGGATTGCTCGCCGGAGTGCGGCGGAGCTCAGGGAGAGAGGTGGCACGGTGCTGGGGTGCTACGGAGGCCAGGAGAGAGAGCGGAGGGCAGTGGGCGGTTGTGCGGAGGGAGGCGGAGCCTAGGAGGCCTTTTATAGGGGCGGAGAGGGGACACAGCGCGCAATCCTCGCCGGAGATGGCGGCCGAAAAGTAAGGAGCGGGGAGGAAGGAAAGAGGGGCGCGAAGCTCGGGGATTTGGTCGCGGGTTCCAAAGCCGAGGAAGCGGGGAAGGAAGGAGGATCCATGGGAATCGGTCGCCAGCGCAAGAAAGGAAAGAGGGGGAGAAAGAAGGAAGGTGGCGCGCGGGAGGAAGGGGAAGACCCTGACAGGCGGGGCCCGCGCACAGCAAGAGAGAGAGAGGGGAAGTGAGCGAGCGGCTGACGGACGGGGCCCGCGGGCAGAGCGAGGAGGAGAGAGAGACGCGAGGAGGCTTACGGGCCTTACCCGCTTGGCGGAGGGACAGGGAGTGCGGCCTGGATGGGCCAGGCGGCGACGTGGGTGGATCTGGACCGTCCACGCGTCGGCTGGTGGGGGAGGGGAGGGATTTTTTTAGAATTTGATTTTTATTTTCAGAAAAGGTTAGGAAATTATTTAGGCCTCAGAAAAATATGAAAATACCTCCAAAAATTCCAGAAAAATTCACAGAAGCTCCTGGAGATATTTTGGACTTAATAAAATTATTTCCAACTAATGTTGGTATTTAATTTTCATACTTTAAAATACTTTTTAAATTTTAAAATAGGTTTTAAACTCCAGAAAATCCAGAAAATCAAATAAAAGCCAAATAAAATCCAATTACTTTAAAATAATTAATTTGAATTTAAATTTTTTCAGAAAGCAAAATTTTGGGATGTTACAAAAACCATCTAGACATCTCTGAATCGACCTACTGAAAGGCTAGCGCTCCTCCTGTCTAGATGCCAACCATGGTCTACCTCACAATATCCTAACCCAAAGTGCTACCTAAAACCACCAAAAGAATCAAAGAAGCTATCTACAATCCTAGGCCTATGTCTAGAAGGAAAGATAGACTACCTGGTTCTAGAAACACTCACAAGTGAGGAAACTCCTATTATAGACCTCAAGGTGCACACACTCTCTTTTCTCTCAACTTTGGCTCTATAGAAACAGAACTCAACTATGTGGCCATACTTTTTGCAGAAGGTGCAATGGTACTTGACCTTTTGAGATGTCTGACCTGCTGAAGTAGAAGCACCTGTCTTGCTAGAAGAGGTTTGGACAAAACCCATAGACCTAAAGACAGTCTTAGATGGCTTAGGGGGTTTTACCTCAAACTTGCCACTCTCAACAACTATCACAACCTTATGTGGGTAGTTCTTGGAATGCTTTAGGGAATTAAATCCTAAGCCTCTCCTCTTCACACTCACCTCACCTTAGATTGGTCAAGGATCATATTAAGGTTTTTCTTCCCACTGAAAAATCTCTCAAAGATCTTTTTGAGTTAGTCATTTTCTTGAGCTTGATTCTTATATATGGCACAATCATTTGTCTTGGTTGCTCTAGCATATCTCTTTATAGATAGCTACCTCAAGTTTCAAAGCCTCACAAGACACACAAGGGAATTTCTAACCCTATTGAACTACTCCTTATACTTGACTATAAATATCTCATGTATATCATCTAAATCAGTCCCATTTTAGCACAAAATGCACAAGAAATAGAACCAATAACTTTCTTAGATGTAGTCATAGACATGGATTTTTCAATTTTACACTTATCCTCTAGTGTCTTGTTATGAGCATCAATGTCAATTGTGAGCCTATAACAGTTTTCATAAAATTCAATTCTAGAATAAAGAACCTTCTCGGTCATTTTTTTCATTTTAATCTTTTTATCCTCACAATGAGAGCAAGTGTGATCACAATTAAATTTCAGCTATTCTTTAATAGCACTATCCAATTTCAATTCAAGCAAAACATAATTTGAGCAAGATGAGGAAATAGCATCTATAGGAATCACATCTAAAGTAATAGCATCTAAGCAATCATAACCATAACTAGATTTGAGAAATTCTAGTTCATCTAGAGCATTCTTAAGTTGACCAATTACAGAAGAATGAGCAATTTTTAGATTAACCATTTCATCATGCAAGCACAAGCAAGAATTACAATTATCATTAAGATTTTGGATCTGAGCGTAACAACTTCAATGTTCAAGTTGTCAATCATAATTTCTTGATTCCTAACCATTTTTAGCGTGTTTCTTCATTTATCGTTCAGCAACAACAAGAGTATGTTTCATCTCTTTGGAGGAGGGACATACCTCATCGGGATTAATGTAGGGCTCATCGGAGAAGGAGTCAACGTCGGTGTTGTCCTTGACCATGAAGCACATCCTGTGAAGTTCTGAGTCTTCTTCTTGCCATGGGAGTCATCTTCATCGTCCTTCATCCCCGAGTCCATATAACTTATGTCGACGATCTTAAGAGTGGTAAGGACCCAGTTAACAAACTTGTGGTAGTTGGGCTTCTTGGTCTTCGCGTCATGAGCTTGATGATACCTTTGAAAGCTTAAGGACACCTTCGAAAGTGCTTCTCCTTCTTGCCCTTCAGCTTGGGCACTTGGCCCGAATGTGATTTAGCTCACTATACTCAAAACAAGTGTAGGCTCTCATGCATTTTGTGGATAGGAGGGCTAAGTCATTCTCAGGGAATCTCTCTAACTGGTTATCACTCAAAGAGTGTAAGGTGGATAAAGAAAATCCAGAAAAGCCAAAGTCTAAGGAATCGAACAAGCTACTATGAGAAGGGTCACAAATAAGTGTCATCGACTCTGTCTTGGGAAGATACGAGATGAAGTCAGTTTCATGCGTCTGCAATATCAAGCAGAGTTTATCCATAGTAAACTTATGATAGTATTGTCATTGATGAAAGTGATCTTCATCCCCTAAACTCTCACAACAAGTCATCTAACAGCTGACATACAGTTTTAGACTCAGAAAACACAAGGCCAACATCACACAATCATGAATGAACGTGGAAACCCTTTCCCATAACTCATCCAAAGATTCACTGGGCTTTTGCTCAATCTTTGAGTATTCTTTTTTCAGTTGGTTCTGTCTCACTTCCTTGAACGTGGCAGAGCTCTCATGGTATTCAGCAAGAGTCTTCCAGATCTCAAGTGAGCAACACGCTCAAACTCAAATCGACTAAGTCCTTGAATCAAGAAATTTTGACCCTTGATCGGGTATGATCACCTTGTCATTGGCTGGCACCTCATGCGGATTGTTTACTTTAGTCCAAATTGTGTGCACTTGAGTCTCAATGTAGGACTGCATATGAGCCTACCAATAAGAGAAATTGACTCCATCAAAAATGTGTGGCTTGGTTGAACACTTGTTAGATGGCATAACTCCTAAGACTGGTTCAGATCTATGAGAAGAGCTAACTAGGCTCTGATACCACTTGTAGGACTAGTATGGCAACAGAGAGGGGTGAATGGTGCCTTAAAATTTTCTTCTAAATATTTACCAATTCTTCATTCCAATAGATATGAGAATTTATGAAGATCAAGAACCCAAAATTCTGAAAAATCTCGATGCTATAGTAATTTCAGCCCGTGAACAGTGCAAAAATAGCACTATTTCAAATATAACAATCCATGAAATTTTTGATCCGTAAATCCAAATAACTTAAAACTTGAAACAAAGCTAGATCATATCCTGAAGAACATATCCTAGTCAATAATCTTGAAATAACTTAAGAGAATTATGATCTTTTGGTTCGAGAAGCTCTACTGCACAAAACTAGGCCAAAACCTAAAATTGGGCTAACTCTCAAACCAAATCTCTAAATCACTTGAAATTTGGTATACACCTTCTATAAAATGTCATAAACCTATTCTGATTAATGATCGAGAAAATTGCTGCCAAAGTTCTGAACTTTTTCTATTTGAAGGAAGGTTGCACAAAAATCGAGCCAAAAACTAAAAACGATGAATATGACTTGCTTGTGGGTGAATGATGGCCAAGATTACTCTAGATATGTTACCATATATTATAGTAATAAAGAACATCAAAAAAATTGAGGTAGAAATAGCTAAATCAAGAAATCTCTTAGAGAAGCCAAAAAAAAGAGCAAAAATTAGGTTTTTTCATAAACTTACCAACCAAGTATCTAGTGGGTAGAGATTGAATTCTAGAGGTTATCTCCATCTCTTGCAGATACTTGGCACAGAAAGATCAAGAAGGGAGAGAGAATAACAAAAATCAACCAAATCAAGAACAAATCGATCAACACAAAATGAATCCATGAAGATGAATAAAGATTGATATATTACTACTTGAGGATAAAGTTTTTACAGCTACTCCACTTGGAGGATAGAGTCAAGAGAGCACACCACAGCACTCAACTTCTCTCAAACTCTAACCCTTAAACCTTTGGTCACAAATGAGAGAATGCTTGGATGGTTAACTGCAAATTTTCATCCTAACCCGTTAAGTAGATAGACTAGCCAACCCCATCTAACTCTTAGTGAATACTATCCATTTAGCACAATAGAGAAACTCGATAACCCCACACACATGGATTTTAACTCACACTACTCTTATACACGCTTTTCAAAGTGTATAAACTCGAATCCACTAAGTCCTTAGTCTTGATCCATCTTGATCTTCTCAGTTTCTTCTTAACCTAAACCACTCTCTCCATCTTTCTTGTGTCATGCTTGATCTTAGCCATCTTTCTTGACATCCTTGATTATTCTGGACCCCAGCTCCTCCATGAGCGTAACCCCGATCCTCGTCATTGACCATTGTTGACTCCAAGCGATCATACACATCTAAAGACAAAGAAACCATTTATAGACACAAGTTCTTCATAACATGATAGACATTAGCTGTAACATGCATCATGCAACATATATGCACTGACCTAGGTCAAACCAAATTATCTCATGACTCAAACTTCCCAAAACCATCTATTTCTGCAAGCTATATAGAAAAATATGCAAAAATCCAAATTTTCACTCCTCCAAAATGGCAATGGTTCATCACTACAAAACCTAGACCTTCTTGCATGGTCCTTCAGAGTACCTGGATATATAACAAGAAACAGCAAAGTTTTCAAGGGATTGATCCAAATTTTGAAATTTGGAAAAGAACTTTCAAGCATGATCGTGGCATAGTTATCCATAGAGCAAAGAAGTATCTCCCTTATAGTGTTGAGTGGATAGGTATTTTATTGTACTCTCTCTAATCGCGAGTTTAGACATCGACACGGTTCCTAAAATAAAACTTTGACCACTGGTTCTATTATAATATATTTATAAAACACAAATAAAATTATAATATTATGAAAGTACTTTTTCAGACAAATCTACACACATGATTGTCATGTATCCAATTAAGATAACCCTCAAAAACTAATTAATCCAAATCATATAGTTAAGCCAAAATTAATACAACAATGTGAAAATTAAACATTTAATCCATCAACACAAAACAAATGAAAATGTTAGCATACAAAAAGTCTGGTTACAGACAATGAATTAAACTCACCCACATTCAACTTTAATACTGCAAGTCCAATGTACGATAATTAAATCTCAAGATTTACAAAAGAATAAAATCTTACAATTAAGTGTTACACCATTACAATTTTATCTAATTATAAAAAATAGGCCTATACAAGTGCATTGCAGTAAATTCAATGTAACGAATCAACATCTTAACAGCTGGCTCAAGTTGAAACACCTACAAAATCACATTAGCCAAAAACCACAAATATAAAGTTGAAGCAAGTTTGAATAATAAATTGCCATTAGAACCCGACTTTTAGTATTATTACATGAGGGCAATCGCTCATCGAGATACCAGGATTGTCCAAGGCCAATCAACACCTCTCACGTATTGGGTTTTCATTATTCGATGGTAAAACTTCCATTTTGACCTTTACCTTACCTTTTTCTTGTAAGTCATATCTTCAAAGCCATGCACAAGCCACATTATAAGCCACCAGTCATCACCGGGCCAACCAAGGCCATGCAATAAAGCTGGCAAGAACTACCCAAGAGGAGGAAGGAGGAAGCCAACAAGACCACTACCTATAGCCCCAGTAAGCGCATCTCATTGCTACAACTCACTACCGAAGCGCTGCCAAAGCACACTACCATAGCAAGAGCTACTATCACACATCACCACTCACCAGAACCACTGTAGGCAGTCACTGCCCTTGCACTGCACAACCATACCATCGTGTAGAACACTCACGAGCCATCACTAGCAAACCAACAGCCAAGGAGAGGTACAACTCACCTATTTAAACCCCCATAAGGACCCTAAGACCCAACCAAGAGAGGGCAATCCAGAGGAGAAGTCAAGACCAAAAGACGCTAGAAGAGTACCACAACCAAAAAACGGCATCCACAAGCCTCCACAGAGCCTAGCCATTTTAGGAAAGCACGACCATGTGAGAGAAAGTGTATAATCAAATCCACCTAAATAAAGCCTGACAACGCTAGCAAGGTAACACAAAGCACCTACATTCCATTTTGCCCACCCAAGAAGTCTAAGGAAACCCGATAAACAGAGCCACAACGAAGCACTGCCTCCGGCTTACAACACTAGAGAAGACAGGGTCGGTGGCCATCCATGGGCTCCTAGGGCATTCTAAATGCTCCTTGGTGCATCACGGTTGCTTACCAATACCCTCCCAAACTAGAATGGGCCAGTGGCCATCTAATGAGCCCTCAGGGCTATGGTTGATACTCCTCGACGCATGCCACCGCCCTAAGAGCTACATGGTTGCTCACCATAATGCCCTCCAAAAAAACCCTAAACAACCCCCACAGGTAATCACATGGCCATGCACCATACATCTCATAAATAAAATCAATCACAAAGTAGGATTAGGAAGGAAAGCGGTAGGAGGGAGTAAGGGGAAACCGGAGAGAGCCATGGAGCAAGGGCCATGCATCGTCAGCTAGTGGACACTGAGACGCACAGTGTCGATCGAGGGTAGCTGGAAGGCGAACCAAGGGCACCGAAGCATGGTATTAGCGGTCGGTAGGAAGGCCATGCCTCGGCTAAGCACCATCAGCATGGACTGCCACTCGGTGGAAGATGGGTCTAGTAACCAAATGGCGCTGGCAGGGCTTTGGCTCCACAAGGGCATGAGGTGGCGATGACAGTTGGGCACATCGCACCGGGGGACCAAACAACCTCGAAAGGTATAGTACACCGAAGAGCCGTGACATGATACACTGTAGAAAAAAGGGAAGGGAAAACAAATCCAGTTGGGCGAATACCAAATGCACTCACCTCATAATAGATCCAAGAAGCCAAACCCTGAAATCACAAGAGGGAATGACTAGATCTGAATCGGCGGCGTAAGGGAGGCGACGACAGCATGGGCAAGCTAGAACACGATGCTACCCGAGGAGAAAAGGAGGGACACTGAGAGGGGGTGAGGTGAGCTGAGGCAGTGCGAGGGAGACTCATTGGTGGTTGTGACATGGCCAGCAAGGCCGAGCTAGATATAGGCGCTAAGAGAGGAGGAGTGAAAACGCGTGCGGTCAAAGAGGATGAAACACCAGTGGGCCAAACACATGTGGTGAAGATAAGAACAAGAGAGAAAGCCGCATAGAGTTAAGGAGGAGAGAGTTAGAGCTGTTCGGTTGACTAATAAGGTTCATCATGGTAATGGGTCAATGGGCCAAGAGCACAGTAAATGGGTTGATAGGCCAAGAAATGGGCCATGGGCTAAGCAAGGAATAAAAGGAAATTTTAAAAAGGTAATAACTACCCTCATAAATGTAATAATTTAATTACCTAAAAACTTGACTAAAACAGAAATTGTACTAAAGAAAAAATAAAATGTGACTTTGTGGATGATGAAAAAAGCTATAAAAAATAATTCTACGAATGCTCAACAAGGGTTTTTGCTTCATCTAAAACATAACTAAAAATTTGAAATAAATTTCTGGCCTAAAATAATGCAAGGGAAGAATTGGTTCCATGAGAAGAGACCATCTAAACCACCACTGAGGTAGCTACCTTACAAGGCAAGTGAAGTAGGCTTTTAAGCATGCTGTTGTACATGCATATTTTGGATACAGTTATTTTCTATGATGACCTTGCATCAAGAGTAATTTCTAGAAGAAAAGAAAAGTGACCTAAAGAAAGGATAACATGATAAGAAAATAAAGGTAGCAGAACCACTGAAGGAGCAGTGGCCTACAGAAAGGAAAATAGTAAAGGCGGGTAGAGGGTGCTCTGGTAGATATTTTAGTGGCAGGTGAGACCCTCTACATACAAATATATTGTAAAAGCTAGAAAACAATCTTCGTTCTGGAATAAGTCATAAAATAGTATCAACCATATTTCCCGTCTCTAGCAGGTGAAAATAGTACTCTCTTTTGTTGCTAATATCTCCATAATAGGTAAGTAATAAACTAGGAGAGGAACTTAGGACCAGTATAGAACCTGGGAGTTCGAAGGCGCTTATATTAGCGTGAGTGGATTGTCAAGTATCCAGACCCACTCGACCAACGGCTATTGTACTAGTCGGATGGAGATATGGTAATAAAAGTAGAGACAACATTTTGTATTCAGAATTTTGGATCACATCAAAGGAAATATGAAAGACCAATGTCCACAGTAATTCAGAATAACTATGAGTATAGTGATACAAGTACGTAATACTTAATAAAACATGAATTCAT
This sequence comes from Dendrocalamus sinicus, assembly GCA_036346575.1. NCBI lineage: Eukaryota > Viridiplantae > Streptophyta > Magnoliopsida > Poales > Poaceae > Dendrocalamus > Dendrocalamus sinicus. The sequence continues at coordinate 83,929 of JAYEVI010000087.1, read as the reverse complement.
GTTAGTCTCTTGGATATGAGTCCACAGAAACCACTGGGGTTATCTCCTCCCTAGAATGATTGTTAGAGCAAATTTTAGAAGTTAAAATCTTGCAAACTCTTCAAAATGATGATTGATGGATTTCTAGATAACAGATTAGGCAAGGACCGGATAAATATGAGGACAAATATGCATCATTATTTCAAAATTTGCTGAGTACTTCATACTTACTCTTGCTATTAAATATCCCTCCTTTTAGAGCCATATTTAGCTGGGGTATACTTGGAAATTGATGAGGATGAGATTGAAATAAAGGCACTCAGGGATATGAGGATGAGATTGATGGGGAATTCTATGAAGTGGAGACCTTATATGGCAACTGGAAGGACTAGACAACCTGTAGCTCGTCGTACATAGTCGGACAGGTACTATGATATATGCATATATATATATAGTATAAATAACAGGGGTGTAACATCCCAAAAATTTGATTTCTGAAAAATTTAATTTCAAATTAATTATTCTAAAGTATTTGGATTTATTTGGCTTTTATTTGGTTTTCTGAGTTTTCTGGAGTATAAACCTATTTTTAAATTTAAAAAGTATTTTTAGGTTAAAAAATTAAATACCAACATTAGTTGAAAATATTTTATTTAAGTCCAAAATCTCACCAGGACCTTCTGTGAATTTTCCTGGAATTTTTGGAGGTATTTTCATATTTTTCTGAGGCTTAAATAATTTCCTAGCCTTTTCTGAAAATCAAAATCAAATTCTAAAAATAAAAATCTCCTCCTCCACCCTCCGGCTGACGCGTGGACGGCCCAGATCCGCCCACGTCGCCGCCCGGCCTAATCCCGGCCGCTTTCCCCCTCTCCCTCCGCCAAGCGGGCCCGGCCCGTCAGCCTCCCCGCCTAACCCTCCTCCTCACCCGACGCGTGGACGGCTTGGATGAGCCGAGTCCCCACGCCGGCCCATCCCACCATCCACACCCCGCTCCCTCTCTTCTCTCATTGCCCTACGGGCCCCGCCCGTCAGCCGCTTGCGACCCCACTCCCACTGCCACCCGGGCCCGCCTGTCAGGCCCTTCTTCCCCTCCCGCGCGCCTCCTTCCTTTCTTCTCTCCCCCGCTTTCCTTCTTTGCTCCGGCCGACCATTTCCGCACCGAATCCGGCCCTATTCCGCGGCCTCCTCTCCGATTTGGAAACCCGCGACCAAATCCCCAAATTGTCGCCCTCCTCTTTCCTTCCTTCTTTGCCCCCCTTCCTTAATTTCTCCGCCGTATCCGCGCCGGTCGAGAAATATGGCGAGCAATTGCCGCGCCCGTGCTCCCCCTCCGGCCCCTATAAAAGCACCCGCGGCTTCGCCTCCCTTCGCACAACCTCCCGCTACTCTCCCCCTCCATCCCCGAGCACCCTAGCGGTCCGCCACCGTGCTCTCTCCCTCTCCGAGCTCCGCCACACTCCGTCGAGCAATCGCCGCCGCCCCGATCCTCCCCAGAGCCCGCCGCTGCCACCTCGAGCATCCCCGCGCTCATGCGAAGCTCCCGACCCCTTGGCCGAGCCTCCGGAGCACCCGAGCTGCGACGCCGCTCCTCCTCGTCGCCGGCTGCCTCCGCTCGTCGCCGAACCCCACCGACCTCGCTGTCGGCACCTCCTTTGCACCAGGGATGCGTTTTGGACTTCCCCCGAACCCCTCCGGCCACCCCTCGCCACCGGCACCGCTGTCCCCGTCTACCTCTGCCCGGCCCCCTCCAGCGGATACCTCAAAAGGTATACCTACCCTATATGGGTAAGCAACACTCAAGCGATCGACTGGCTAGCACCGTTACTCTTTCCCCCTGGCTCCCTCGGCGCGCGTTCAAGCCTCCGGCTCCGCACGCTGAGGTTGAGCCAATTCTTTTATTTTTCGCGCTGACAGATGGGCTCTACCCGTCGACCGCTGTCGGTCTGTGGGCTGGCTAACATCTGGGCCCCGCCTATCAGTACTGCCGATGGCAAGTGGGTCCAGAGCCTGATGGGTCCCACCTGTCAGTGACCAACAGCTTGTACGGTCACTGACAGAAGGGTCCCACATGTCAGAGACCGAGCGCAGCGGGCTCACTGCCATGTGGGTCCCACCTGTCATAGACTCAGAAAATAATAAAAGAAAAGGAATAAAATGTAAATTCTGCAAGTGAGTCCCACCTGTCAGAAATTTAATAATTTAGGATTTATTTGAACTAAGATCTTTAAATAAGCATAACTTTCTCATTTTAACTCCAAATTCAGCCGTTCAAATTTCCAAATTTGTCTAAAATCATAAACTATCTAAATATGTGCTCTTTTTGAATTTTATTTGATTTTTAGTTGTATTTATTTGTTTTGTTTGCTTCATTTTTTTCGCGCGTAGATTCCACCGTTGCCGAAGATCTCTCCACTCCGCAGTAAGAAGACCCAGAGAGCGTGCAAGAAGGCAAGTCTCCTTTGATCATTTTGAACCTATGTTTGAGAAATGTTTTTAATTATTTTAAATTTATGTGCATCGCTATTTACTTAGAACTCTAGTTTTGGTATTACGGCATTAGTTAATCCAACCTTGTTATGCCCTCATTTGAACTTGAATGCCATGTACCCTAGTAACCCTAGTATCACCTTTGTCTCGATAATGAGAATTACATAATCCTTTGGTAATATTAGAACGGTAGTAAAATGCTTAGTCATGCTATTTAATTCTTTTGTAACTATGGAATGGGAAACCATATTTCATTGAACTAGTATTTGTATTTAGAAATAAGTGGTGACTGGTGTTGCCACTGTGCTTTTAAAAATAAATAAAATGTAAAAGTTGGTTTAGGCTAGGGCGGATGGTTGGTTGGGATTGGTGCGGCAAGCACGAGATCTTGTAAAGTGTATGTTTCGCCCTAGTCGATTAAGGACCGACGCTTGTGATTGTCCAAACTGAGCACTACCGTACAACCCCGAGTCTATATGGGTACGACCTAGCAGATTAAATCATGATAGTTTAGTTTAGGTGCCACCAGTGGAAAGTGGGTGCTAGGGATTTACTGGTTATCCACAGTGAGGGACAGGGATTTACTGTACTCATATGGCGCGAGAGGGGGCTTCGGACTGGGTGGATTTAACCCTTCTGCGGTGAAACCTCAGCGGGTGGTGTCTAGCTAGATTAGAGTGAGGTAAAAGCTTTGTGATATTTTATCTAGGTCTCATGCCAAAGGAAGCATGTTGACTATTAGGATAATTTATCTCTTGGGGGTAAAGTTGTACATCCTCTGCAGAGTGTTAAACTATTCGAATAGCCGTGCCCACAGTCAAGGACAGGCAAGGAATGCATTCACATGGTAGATTTCTGGTTTTGGTTTTAAAAATAAAGTTTTGTAGTCCTAGAGTGGAGGGAAATCTTGGAAGGGATCCTGGCGGTTGGAGCCAGTGTGGGTGGATGTAACCCGAACATCTAAACTTTATCGATTAGAATTGGTTAATTAGTGTTGGTGGTTAGAACCTTCGCAATAAACTGCTTAATAGTTTCAATTAAAGCAATTAGTTTGTCAAATTAATGCCTTTGAAAATATTTAGTAGTAATTGAAATAAAATATTGCTTTGTGCAAAAGAACCATATAGCCTACCTTTGTCAAGCCTTGCATCTATTGCATTTTCCCAAGACTTGCGGAGTACTTTATGTACTCACATGCTGCACTTAAAATCAACTCAGAAGAATATGAAACTCAAGATGGAGACTACGACTACTTCGCTGGTGGATTCGACGAAGGATTCCCGGAGTACAAGGTTGCGCTTCCCCAATCAATTGCCTGTGGCGTATTGATGGGCCTTCGCCGGATTTATCTTTTGCTTCCGCTGTTTTTGTGTGTGCGAGGTTTTGAAACCTCATTTGTAATAATGAGACCTTTCGGTCAGTACTCTATTATTGTAATAAAGCGTACTTGGTGATGTAATCATTTCTGTTTGACTGTGTGCACTAGCTTTGATCTGGGACTAGTGCTGTAATACACAGAGAGTCCGGGTTTGGAAATCCGCAGTCCCGACAAGGGGTACCATGGTGCCCAGGCTCCATGATTGAGACTTTCCATCTATGATTGATTCAGCATGTTAAATCAGTGACTTCCTTTCCAAATCGATGCCTTTTTGAATTAATGAATGTTAACGGCTTTGGATAATATATTATACATCATTGCACTTACATGCATCTAAAAGCAATCCAAAAACAGAGAGGCTTGGTGCCCAGACACCATGGTGCCCCATTTTAGCGTCTTATGTATGTATATGTGTGTGTGTGTGTGTGTGTGTTTATTTCTGTTTATTATTTTGTGCGGTGATGGACAATAAATATTGTAATAACCCAAGACATTTGGCCCTACGTGGCTTATAATTGATAAAATATTTTTAGTCTCTAATTATTGTTCTGCTACAACCACTCTAATGGGCTTGTTATTCGTTAAAACAATGTTCTGCCAAATAAATGAGTAACAATCCGTTGATTGGTGTTATTATCTCTCGGTAATGACATGGATCACCACACCAATCTAAATATTTAAAAGATAGTGATGGCTAAAGTTTCTAAAGTTTGACTGCACATATCCAAAAATGGCATTCTTCTGTGATTGGAGGGATTAACTATTTAGTCTTTTGTTTTCTTTTGCTATCTAAACTTGTACGTACATACGTACGTATGTATGCATGTATGTATAGTAGGATACTTTTCTATTGTTTCCCTTCAATAAAGTATGAATGAGTTTTGTTGTGTACAACTAGAATGTATAGATCAAGGTATAGTGCAAAAAAAATGATGGGTACTTAAATACATCGAGACTCTGTTTTTTAGAGTCACCACCTCAGGATATTGTTTGTTGAAATCAATCTCGCGCCAAGCCTGTTTCGCTCCATTTTCTTTTTTGTTCATTTCCTGCATTCTCGCGCATGGCACTGTCTTGTGGTGTTTGTGCGCTGTATCCGTGAACTTCGACGCATGCTTGTTCATGCGGGAAGTGCGTCCGAGTCTTAGGGATCGTGTGCATACGTGTGCTCCAGTCGTGGGATGGCATAGCTCATTCGGGAGACATGCACACACCAGTCGCATGGAGAGGAGAACCGTTGGTCGTGGTTTTGCACGACCCAGTAGGGAGGTTCCTGAAGCATGCCTTGCATTGTATTTAAGTTGACCAAATGCATCAGAAAATGCTGCTCAGTTGGAGCGGCACAAAACCCCCCCTTCTCTCGTTATCTTGCTAGCTTGTCAGATTCGCTACAGTAAACAGAGTAAAATCTCTGAACATCTTCGGTGTGTGTGAGCCTGAGCGCTAACAATTGGTATCAGAGCCTTGTTGCTCCCTGGTAGCCATGTCGACGGCACGCTCAGCCCCACCCGGAGCACTCTCCCGCACTCCACCGCGGCGTCGTCGTCCATCGCCATCGCCGGAGCGCGGCCGAAGACGGTCGCGCAACCCTCATGCACCCGAGGTCGTGGTGCAGCGTGTCATCAAGGAGTCGAGCGCCTCCGTTCAGTACCCAGTCCTGACAAGGACCAACTACGAGGAGAGGGCGCTCCTCATGACGGTGAATTTGCAGGCGCAGGGTCTCTGGTAGGCCGTGGAGCCGGAAGAAGACGAGGAGGTTGAATACCGAGATGATCGCCTTACGCTGGTTGTCATTCTCCGTGCGGTCCCCCCCGAAATGCTACGATCACTATCTACGAAGAAGACGGCGCAAGAAGCATGGGAAGCGATCAAGACTGTACGAGTCGGGGTGCGGCGTGTGCGCGAGGCAAATGAGCAGCAGCTGCGGAGGGAGTTTGCCGACATCGAGTTCAAGGAAGGGGAAACCATCGACAATTTCTCCATCCGCATCACCGGCTTGGCCAATAGCATCCGTGTTCTTGGCGGTAACCTTCCTGAAACTGAGGTCGTCAAGAAGTTACTAAATGTTGTCCCCAAGCATCTATCCCAGATCGCGATTTCGATTGAGACTCTTCTCGACGTCAACGAGCTCACGATTGAGGAGGTCACCAGACGACTTCGCGTCGTAGAGCAGCGGAAGTCCAAGTCCAAGACCGTCGTCGACAAGAGTGGGCGTCTCATGCTCACTGAGGAGCAGTGGATGGCACGGCTTAAGATCCGTGAGCAGAGTGGTGAGAGCGGCGGTGCTAGCTCTGGTGCAGCAACGGGCAGCTCCTTCAGTGGCGGCAAGAAGTGCGGTGGAAGGCGCGGGCACGACACTGATCGCGATGGCAAATCTCGTTCGACCCAAGAGCATCCTGGCGACAAGTGTCGAAATTGTGGCAAAATGGGCCATTGGGCCAAGGATTGCCGATCAAAAGGGAAGAAGGCGGAGGCTCATATAGCAGCTGGCGAGGACGTCGAGTCCACACTCCTGATGGCTCGCGCCATCGAAATTCAAGCTGCGTTCCCCACTGTTACGCAGGCCTCCCCGCCACTAAAACCATCTGCTTCGAGCGAAGGCGACCCCCTGCAGCTGGTGGAGGGGAAAGTCTTCGCCCAATTCAGAGAAGAGGGAGATCCCGTCGATCTCTGGTATTTTGATACCGGAGCGACAAATCACATGACGGGCAAGCGCGAGGCGTTCGCGGAACTCGACTCCAACGTCATCGGCACTGTCAAATTTGGAGATGGATCGGAGGTCAAAATCGAGGGTCGTGGGACGGTCCTCTTTGCCTGCAAGAATGGAGAACATCGCGGCCTCACCGGAGTCTACTACATTCCTCGACTGACGGCGAATCTCATTAGTGTCGGGCAACTCGATGAGAACGGCTGCGAGGCGCTCGTCCGTGATGGCGTGATGAGGATCCGCGACCACGACCGCAAGCTTCTGGCGCGCATGCCTCGCTCGCGGAATAGGCTCTACTCCATCAACCTCACCCTCGCTCGACCTGTCTGCCTCTCCGCTCGGAGCTCCGATGAAGCATGGCACTGGCATGCCAGGTATGGACATATCAGCTTTAGGTCTCTGAGGCAGATGTCGCAGGGTGACATGGTACGCGGGCTACCGCACATCGATCACGTCGATCAAGTGTGCGACAGTTGCCTTGCGGGGAAGCAGAGGCGCACCCCATTTCCGGAGAAGGCAAGGAATTTCGCCAAACACTTGCTTGACCTGGTGCACGGCGATCTCTGCGGCCCCATCTCGCCGGCGACCCCAAGCGAAAATCGGTACTTCCTGCTGCTAGTCGATGATGTGAGCCGCTTCATGTGGCTTACTCTCCTAGCCAGCAAGGATCAAGCGCCAGCGGCGATCAAGCGTTTCCAAGTCAAGGCGGAGGTTGAGTCCGGGCGCAAGCTGAAGATGTTGCGGACCGATCACGGTGGAGAATTCACCTCGGTGGAATTTGGTGACTACTGCGCGGAGCTTGGTGTGCAGAGGCAACTCACGGCTCCGTATTCGCCACAGCAAAATGGCATCGTTGAACGCAGGAATCAGACGGTGGTCGCCATGGCCCGCTCCATGCTGAAAGCAAAAGGACTCCCAGGAAAGTTTTGGGGGGAGGCGGTCTCGACGGCCGTATTCCTACTCAACCGGGCACCGATGCGGTGCCTCAACGGGAAGACACCATACGAAGCCTGGCACGGCGTCCGTCCGGCGGTACACTTCTTGCGGACGTTTGGCTGTGTCGCGCACGTCAAGGACACAAGACCAAACCTCAAGAAGCTGGTTGATAGGAGCAGACCGATGATATTCGTCGGTTATGAGGGCGGATCAAAGGCGTACAGGGTCTATGATCCCAGCTCCCGCCGCATGCACGTCACGCGGGACATCGTATTTGACGAAGGGGCAAGCTAGGACTGGAACACACGAGGCGGAGGAGATCCGAACGATCATGACGACTTCACGATGGAGTACTCGGTGGAGCTAACCGGAGTCACCGCACCGTCTCCAGCTCCTTCAGGTGCGTCACTCTCCTCGCCCTCCACGGCACCATCGCCACAGCCGGGCACACCGCAGGGGGGCGACGAGAGTCCAGTCACTGAAGCAAGCCCGGTACAGGGCGAACCCGTGGAGTTTGCCTCGCCTCCTACCAGCTTCGACGATGACGATCTTGATGATGACCACGACGACGCGCCACTCCGTTTTCGCACCGTCAACAACCTGCTCGGCCCGGCATCGCCCCCCGGACTAGCCGAGCGCCAACTAGAAGTGGGGGAGCTCTTCTTCACCACCGCAGAGGAACCATCATCCTTCAAGGAGGCAGAGCAGCACCAAAGCTGGCGGCGGGCCATGATTGAGGAGATGGACTCGATAAACGACAACAAGACATGGGATCTTGTCGAACCCCCGCCGAATGTGCGCTCGATCGGCCTCAAGTGGGTGTACAAGGTGAAGCGCAACGAGCTCGGAGTCATTGTCAAGCACAAGGTGCGGCTCATCGCCAAAGGATACGTCCAGCGTGCTGGCATTGACTTCGAGGAAGTTTTTGCTCCGGTGGCGCGCATGGAATCGGTGCGGCTGTTGCTTGCGGTCGCTGCGCATGGAGGATGGCTGGTCCATCACATGGATGTGAAGAGCGCATTCCTGAACAGAGAGCTTGCCGAGGAGGTGTTCGTCCAGCAACCTACGGGCTTCGTCGTCGACAGACAAGAACACAAGGTGTATCATCTTCGCAAAGCTCTATACGGTCTCCGTCAAGCACCCAGGGCCTGGAATGCCAAGCTCGACGCGAGCCTCTTGTCGCTTGGTTTCCAGAAGAGCATCACCGAGCCAGCGATATACAAACATGGAAGTGGCACCACCAAGCTGATCGTGGGTGTCTACGTTGATGATCTGATCATCACCGGTTCGAGTGGCGGCAACATTGATGAGTTCAACCAGGAGATGCGCAAACTATTGCAAGATGAGTGATCTCGGTTTACTTTCTTACTATCTCGGTTTGGAAGAGAAACAGGGAACGACAGGCATCACATTGTGCCAAGCAGCTTATGCAAGCAAGCTGCTGGACAAGAGTGGGATGGGGGGATGCAATCCCTGTCTTACACCGATGGAGGCGCGGTTGAAGCTTAGCAAGCAGAGTGAGGCTTCGTTGGTGAACGCGACGGATTACCGCAGCATCATCGGTGGGCTCCGATATTTGGTGAACACTCGGCCGGATCTCGCATACTCCGTGGGATACTTGAGCCGATTTATGGAGGAGCCGCGCGAGGATCACCAAGCTGCAGTTAAGCATGTGCTAAGGTACATTGCAGGAACCCGGAGCCATGGCATTCACTATGCCAGAAAAATGGATTGCCGGCCAATTCTTCAAGGCTACAGCGACAGTGACATGGCCGGCGATCTTGACACACGGCAGAGCACGAGCGGCGTACTATTCTTCCTCGGCAGCAGCCCAATCACCTGGCAATCGGCGAAGCAAAAGGTGGTGGCACTATCATCCTGTGAGGCGGAATACATTGTTGCGTCGGCTGCTGCCTGTCAAGCAATCTGGTTAGCTCGGCTCTTGGGTGATCTTCTTGATGCAGAGCCTGGAGCACCGGAGATTAAGGTGGATAATAAGTCTGCCATCACAATGTCAAAGAACCCCGTCTTTCACGACCGGAGTAAGCACATTGACACTAAATATCATTTCATCCGGGATTGTGTCGACGGCGGAAAGATTTCGCTGGAGTATGTTCGCACGGAGGAGCAGCTGGCGGATATACTGACAAAGCCGCTCGGTCGAGTTCGATTTCAGGAGCTGTGTCAAGGAATCGGCATCGTCGAGCTCACAGGCAATGGCGACAAGAATTAAGGGGGAGAATGTTGAAATCAATCTCGCGCCAAGCCTGTTTCGCTCCATTTTCTTTTTTGTTCATTTCCTGCATTCTCGCGCATGGCACTGTCTTGTGGTGTTTGTGCGCTGTATCCGTGAACTTCGACGCATGCTTGTTCATGCGGGAAGTGCGTCCGAGTCTTAGGGATCGTGTGCATACGTGTGCTCCAGTCGTGGGATGGCATAGCTCATTCGGGAGACATGCACACACCAGTCGCATGGAGAGGAGAACCGTTGGTCGTGGTTTTGCACGACCCAGTAGGGAGGTTCCTGAAGCATGCCTTGCATTGTATTTAAGTTGACCAAATGCATCAGAAAATGCTGCTCAGTTGGAGCGGCACAAAACCCCCCCTTCTCTCGTTATCTCGCTAGCTTGTCAGATTCGCTACAGTAAACAGAGTAAAATCTCTGAACATCTTCGGTGTGTGTGAGCCTGAGCGCTAACATTGTTAAGGATTTAGTTAACTATTAAATTGCTTCAGAGCAAACATACGTTTTGCAGGTCTGACGATGCCCACCGACTCAACTGGCAGCATTCTATTGGACCAAGAAAAAAAGACCAGTACCAACAACTCAACCGTATATCCAATTCGGAGCCCAACTTGGAGCAAGACGAGATGATGTGGATATTTCATGTCCTCCAAAACTCTTTTAAAATTCACTGTTCCAAAAAGGAAAACAACACTGTAGTCCGCACTATGATAAAATTAACAAACAAATTCAAAGCGCTAGTCAAACAACCAACAAATAAGTTTATGGACTTACATTTTAATCTTTTCCAAGTCCTTTTAACGGTAAAAAGAATTTGCCTTGGTTAGCCAAAAAAGAAATAGTGACCTCTTATGCAAGAATGGCTAGCGATTACATGCACTAATTTTTGGTGGTTTTTAGGGTTGATGACTTATGACTTATAGCTTAAATATTTGAATTCTGGCTGTTCGTGAAAGGCAGTACGCAAAGGAAAATACTCGCATGCAATTTTGGCCGTTACAGTTGAGTTCAGTATACTTTTTACTATATTTTTCTATTGATCCTATCTTAAAAACGCACCATTTAAAAACTAGTTACTGTAGATAGTATAATTATACACTAATTTTAAGTCTAAAAAACCTAGCTTTGTCTCCCTCTTCTCCTGTACACTTTTTCTCTTGTAATCTTGTAATATATTATAATAATATATACAAAGTAGGATCTTTCCCTACTATTTCTCGGTCAAAAAAAGCCCTCGTTCGACAGTGATTGCGACGTAGGACATGATAGCCCAATATGCTCAATGATTCTTATAGTACAGGGGACAGGGGTTAAGTTTGTAGCTTTCTAGCTGGTATACAGGCTTGATCCCAAATTACATGACCGTGCTAGATCAAAATGTGATTTTACAACTCTGCATTGTTCTCTCCCAAATTCAGCCGAGTAACCTGCGCAAGAAATCGGCCTACCACAAAACTTGGAACCTTCTAAAATGTGCCCATTGACTGCTTTTGCTAATGAGAAGACAGAAAATAAAAAGATCAACTTTCATGTGTCCTAGCCTACACTTGTTTAAGAAGAATTGTGTTCTGCGCCACTCTTTAATAAATCGCAGCTATGCTACTCTACAAAGAAAAAGAAAAAGATGCAAATGGCTGCAAGGTCACATAGTCTGGTCGAGAGATTCTAAAAGAAAATTTGTCTCTCCTAAATTCATCGAGAATATCCTTGGATGGACGCAATTATATTACCCACAAAATTAATAACAGTGTTTCGTCAGGAAAACCCCTCCTGGCGAAATTCAGACGGTATTAAAAATAGCATAATTAATTTCAAAATCTTGGAATTGTGATTTAAAATAAATTCAGACGGTATTAACAAGGGCATAATTAATGCGGCAATAATTGGGGATTAATTGCTCCAATTAGTGCACACCACAAGAGCAAGCACATTGAACCTTGGCTGTTGTTGCTGTAAGTTGTTGCATGTTACTATTTGTCTCGGCAATGCGCGACCCGAATCTGTTTCGATGGACCACGCTGTTGCACACCAAGTAGGCCGATTCAAGTCCACATCACTGTTGTGTCGCATTTGGGCATCATGCTTCTGTTGGTCTCCTCTGGTTTTTCCTCAGTTTTGCACATTTCATCTAAGCAATAGAGTTACGAGAGGGCAACCAATTGCTAGCACAACTGGATTTGTGTTACTGTAGCGTTCGAAACATCTGATCAGCCTTGGCATTTTGATCCAATGCCCGTGAAACAAAGGCACAACTCTACTGCGCAACAATATTATGCCTTTGTTTGGATGTAGGGCTGTAAACGAGTCGAGCTCGAGTGAGCTTAGCTTTCTAGCCTCGAGCTCGGTAGAAATTTGAGCCGAGCTCGAGCTGAGCTTGAATTGGGGTCCGAGCTTGGATCTAGGCTCGAGTTCGACTTGGCCTAAGTTCGAGTAGGCTCAAACTCGACTCGTTAAAACTCGATAACAATTAAAATAATTTATTATAGACTATTTTTCAAGAATAAGAAAATTTTGAGTTCGAGTTCAGCTCTAGTAAACTCGATAACTATCAAAATAATTCAAATATACACTAATTTTTAACAATAAGAAAAAGTTTGAGCTCAAGTTTGACTCGAGTAAGCTCCGTAAGAGTTAATATATATCACTATTTAAGCTCGAATCGAGACTCGCGAACTATTCGAGTTCGGCTCGGTGAAGCTCGCGAACTCGAGTTCGGCTCGTTTAAAGTTCGAGCCGAGCTCGAATCGAGTCTAGAACGAGTCGAAATCGAGTAGATCATGAATTTCGAATTTTTTTTTTTACAGCCTTCAAGTTGAAGGATCCAAGTCCGATGGAGAGAGAGGTGGCTTGTGCTAGAAACTTACCACCGCGGGATGCAAGCAAAGCTTCTTTATTTCAAGCTAAGAAGGTTGACATGTCCTTGCTGACCCATCCAACCGACTGTGTTCCCCCTTTTAATTAGAGTGGGGAACAATCCATCTTCCCTTCTCCCTTGCATGTGAGGGAGGGGTCATGTTGGGTCATGGCATATTATTTAGTGACCATGTGCATGTTGGGTGTGTGTGCGTTGTATTGTGCTTCTCCTCTTGACCGGCTAAAATATCTTGGTTCTGTTTTTTTTTTAGGTTTTTGCCTTTTTCTTCTCCGAAAGTCGAAACAAACAGAACGGTTTCTTAAAATGGATTCTGTAAACAATTTTTCGAGTCCGAAACTGTGTGCATCATCTATGTCATTGTCTCCGTCATTCGCTATTATCTCAAAAATACAGACAAAAATCATCAGCTGTAACTTAAAAAAAAACATGACCAAGAGCTTAGCTGTCTTGGAGAACAGGGCTCTCTTCCTCCGCATGCAGCGCTTGCATGGCTGCAATGTCTTCCTCATGCAGCAGTTTCCATGCGTTAAAGAAATTAAACGAACATTGCCCACCACCTATCTACTACTGTATACTTTGCTACAGTTCTCAGTGGGTGCATGGTGCCATGGTTTGTTGGGCAGGCTTGGGTTAGGGTTTACCCTCCACATGCATCCATTTATTCTTTCCTTACTCCTTAATTCTACTGCCAGCTTTCAAGGGGGCCAGTGGAATTTTCATGTGTCCAGCCCGTAATTTGTGAATTTTTTTGCTGCAGTAGCCCCATGGCCTTTTTTTTTTGGCAGATTTGGCTAATCGTGGGTTTTTTTTTTTGCGCACAAGTAGCCCTTTCCCAACAGCGGATCAATGAGGTGGCGACACGTGGCCTTTTTGCGGCTGGGGAGAGTGGAAAAGCGGAGCGAGAGCATGGGCTTTTGGCGGCCTCGGCATGCGCGCATGAAGGCGATGACCCGCGATCGTCATCCGCGGAAAAGGAGTCGGACAAAGCCGCGGGCCACGGGCATGTAAAATGGGTTCCCAAGCATGGAAAAGCCACTCAGCACGTAGAAAAGCGGCAGCTGGTGCAACGCTCATGTGCTGTCCCAGCGCGAAAAAATGCAGGCCCCCTCCCTACCCATCTACGTGAAGCCACAGGTCTTTCTCCCTTCATTTCGAAGCTTTTGCCCCCCCCCCCCCAGCATGTAATTACCTGCTGGTGGATGTTAGTGCAAAACAGTAACAGTAAAAGAGGAGTCAATTAGTAACAGCCTAATTAATGGTGTTATTTATGATCATGTTATTCGGACTATTCCAAAATTATTAGTGATGTAGTATACCATTTGAATGAGGGGCACATGACCTTGTTTAGGTACGTAAGAAGCTTGTTCTTCCCTTTTATTTTTAGAAGCAGTACAAACTAATTGGTGCTAGAGTATGGATAGTTAAAACACATGTAGTTTCTGAAAGTAGTATAGCAACTTAATATGGGAGAGCACATGAAATCACTGGCATTTATGTGGCAAAGTTAATTAAATCTTGACGGTAGTTAAATATAATTGCATGTAACAAATAGAATTTAATTTCAAGTAAGGTATGCAACATAGTAAGCGGGAGTAAATGAAATGGTAGCGCAATATAATTGCATGTAAAACATCATAATTAATTTAAAGGCATGAAAGATAATAAGTTAGATATAACATAAATGTATGTCAGAAATACAAATTACCTTCAAGTAAGATATGCAACATAATAAGCGAGAGTACATAAATCGATAGTATAATATAATTGTGTATAAAAATAGAAATTATTTTAAAATAAGGTATGCAACATAATAAGCGAGAGTAGATAAAATTGTAGTCAAATATAGTTGTATGTAACAAATAGAATTTAATTTCAAGTAAAGTACGCAACATAATAAACGAGAGTACATGAAATGGTAGCGTAAAATAATAGCTAAATATAATTGTTAAGAACAACTAGAAATTAATTTCAAGTAAGGTATGAAACATAATAAGAGAGAGTATATGAAATGGTAGTGTAATGTAATTGTATATAAACAATAGAAATTAACTTAAAACAAGATATGCAACATAATAAATGAGAGTACATAAAATGGTAGTTAAATATAATTGTACATAACAAATATAATTAATTTGAAGTAAGGTACAGAACATAATAAGCGAGTGTACATAAAATGGTAGCAAATAGCAATTAATTCAAAGTAAGGTATGCAACAGAATAACCGAGAGTACATGAAATATCAAATAGGTGTGGCATTTAATCCTTATTGCCTGTGTAAACAACGTAAGGTAAGATTTGCATCATGTGCGAATACCTATTGAACCGTACGATTAAATATTAGTCATGGCATATTAGTAAACAGTCGGTAATGTACAGTAAGACAGTGAAGTAATTTTTGAATGATTTGCAATCGCACCATACGACACATGAGACGAGTTGTTGTATGGCACGATCAGTGCATGTCCTGTATTAATTGGGGTTCATACATGCCTGTTTTAGGTACGCCATGTCGAACATTCAAGATCTGTTTGTGTTCTATGGGGATCGTCTCATACGTGACGAACCGTACGGGGTAGACCTATCCAGTTGTGATCGGACAACGATCCGGTCACCGGGTCTAATGGACATGGGCCTGACGGAGCTACGGAGGTGAGTGTGTAGCGCATTCAATTGCACCACTGCACAGAACAAGCTACACATCGAGGCAGTGTATGCGTCGACGCTGGGTGCTAGAGGGGCCACCTTTTGACAACTTGTGAAGGTGACAAGTGACGCATCATGGGCCGATTACATGGAAGTTGTGTGCAACCCTATCACTGCAATATACACTAGGCCGATGGTGTATGCTCAGTTTATGGAGAGGACAGAATTGTCTAGCACGGGTGGTTCCGGTGGAGATCCTGCTGATGAAGTGCCTGGGTTCGGCTCAGGTGCTAATGTAGATGGTGGGGTTGGAGCAAATGCTGGCGAGCAAGCCGGTGACAAAGACCTGCAGAAGCATTCCATGGGTTTTGAGCCGAACGAAGGCATAGGGAAATGGTGGGCAGCCCGTATTGACTGCCACGAGTACATTGCTGACCAGGTGGAAGAAGTAGAAAGCGAGGAGGAAGATGTGGAGACAGCTAGCTCTGATGGCGAGGAAGATGGAGAGAGTGCTATGAGGGGTGTGATAGGTGGCGTTGTCACCGCCGACGATGATTATGTGTTGTCTAGACTGGACAACATCACAGCGGCATATCTGGTTCTGCTACAGCCAGAGGAGGCACAGTGGGGGTTCAATGAAGACACCCTTCTCTTAGGGCAGCACTTCCCTAACAAGAGCGCTGCCCAGCAGGCCATTGTTAGATATGCCGTAAGCATCAACCGGACGTATCGAGTGTGAAGGTGAAACCTAGATACATACATCGTGAAGTGTGTGGACAAATCTTGTCCTAGCAAGATTTGTGTGCAGCGATCAAGGGGAGCGCCCACGGACTTTCAGATAACTGTGATGAAGAATCACACATGTGTGTTTGCTGAGCCACTTCACAGGCACCACAACATCACATCATTGTATGTTGTGAGCCTGATAAGCCACTTCATCATGGTCGATGTTTCTGTTTCGCCCAAGGTTCTATTGGCAGATGTTGCCAATACGGTGGGGTTCGAGGTAAGCTGCCACAAGGCATGGCGAGCGAAAAGGAAGGTCCTAGAGCATATGTTCGAGACATACGAGGAGGCCTACAACCTAGTCCTAAGAATGCTCTATCAAATTGCAACATCAAATCCTGGCGCATACATTAACAAGCAAGAGCGGCTGCATCCTATAAAGAGGCCTAATTGCTTTGTTCTTGATAGAGTATTCTGGGCCTTCCACTAGACCATTGAAGGAATCAAGTACTGTCGTCTCATGCTGATGATGGATGGAACCTTCCTCTATGGCAAGTACTAGGATACGATCCTTAACGCAGTCGCAGCTGACACGAACGACCAGTTACTCCATGTGGCCTACACACTAGTGGAGAATGAGAACACGGATAGCTGGTTGTCGTTCCTAGCCAATGTGAAGCAAGTGGTCATTCATGACTGGCCAGATGTTTATGTCATCTCAGACTGTAATGCCAGGTTGCTGTCCGCAATGGCCACGATGCAGAATGGGATGGAGCCACCTTTGTTGTGGAATGATATGAGGAGCCATTAGTGCATGAGGCATCTTGTGGCTAACTTCCACATAAGGTTCCAAAGCAAGGAATTGGCAAAGCTTTTCAAAAAGTTGTGCATGTAGAACTAAAGGCAGAAGTTCAAGGCCATGTGGAGACGGCTAGATGAGGAGACTAGCAAGCATGTAAGTTGTTCTGACATAGGCCAAGGGGAACCAGCGGGAGGGTTTATGAGAGTTGGGGAGTTCAAACAGTGGGTTATCTCCCATGCCCCCGACTTAGATAAACGGTCTCTCCTCCACAACTCCTATGGTGCAAGATATAGAATAATGACGAGCAACATGTCAGAAGTGTACAACGGGGTCTTGAAGGATGTCCAATCCCTACCAATCACTGCAATTGTCGAGAGACCTGGAACCATACTGTTGGGTACTTTGTTAATAGAGTCAGGATGGCGAAGAAGTATATGTAGGAAGGCAAGCAATTCTCTGAAGTGATGTAGGCATTCATGGATAAGAAGATCGAGAAGGCTAATTTCTACAATGCTCAGCCCTTATTCAGGATCACGAAGAAATTCGAGATCCATCTGAGGGCGAACTATGTCATTGGTCAAACTACAGGGGAACGGAAGCAAGTCTACACCCTCGACGATGAAGCGTCCTACACGTGCAACAAGCCTCAACTTCTTCATAAGCTATATTCCCATGTGTACGCGGCGTGCTCAGTGTGGCGGTAGGCCTTAGCACCTTACATCTCTGAGTACTACCACATGCACCACCTTTATGTCACATGGAGTGCTGAGTTCAATTTGTATGCGCTGGACATGCACTACAGGGACGTATGCCCAGAAAAGATGAAATGGTTGCTGAACAACTCCCTGAAGCAGGCAAGCCATGGAAGACGGTAGTCTCATCATATCCGAAATGACATGAATGAGAGTCAGCATGGTCAACAGGCTAGGCACCCACGATGCAGACTGTGCAAGATAGTCGACCACTCCATAGGCAACTGCCCAAACAGAGCTAGTTTGAGCAATGCCCCATAGCAACCATGTTGTATTGCATGTGGCATCATGTTCTCTAGATGTTGTAATACATTCAGATGTACTTGTATTGTTTGTTGTCATCTTGAAATGCATCGAACATGTTTGCATTTTTTCACTTACTTTATTTTTGTAAAGTTGAAATGCTTTTCTTTATTTTTGTTTTGTTGCTCCTGATATATTCATTGAAGAATAACTTCCTCTCGTATGTTCCTCAAGAGATGGCACAGCCTCCAGGTGGCATCACGTACGAGTTGCTAGACCCACGTGGGACGAGCAACACCGATGCCTAGCATTGTCATCCAGTGTCAGCCCTCTAAGCCTCATCCTTAGGGGCCCCAGAGAGCATTGGCCTCTGGACCACTGGTACATCCCACACCTACGGGACACTGGGCTACTACTGTTGGCCTGCATGCTAGACCTGCTGCAAGCTTTCAGTTTGACGCATCACTCCTTTTAGCGCTCGTGAACCGTTGGCGATCAGAGACTCACACATTCTACTTTCGGTGGGGGGAGATGATCATTACTCTGCAAGATGTCAGTATGCTCATTGGTCTACCGCTGCGGGGTACTGCGGTAGTGCCACCTCCTAGGCGAGCAGATTGGAGGGCGCATATGGAGTATAGGTTCAGTCAGCCATTCCCCGAGAACATATCAGGTGTTCCACATTGGTGGCTACGACAGTACATGATCTGCCTTGTAGATGCGATGGAGGAGTTAGTGCGGCGCACTACCTTGCGTACTTGTTATTCCTAATTGGGTGGGTCTTGTTTCCTACCACCCAGGGAGATTGGGTGTATCCTGGCTACATCCACATCGCTGAGGTGTTGGCGGACGCCTTGTCAAACGAGGTGCCACAGTATAGCTAGGGCTCTACATTGCTCTATGCCACGTACCGAGGGTAGTGCGATGCCTCGCGGCATAGTACGGGTGGGGAGCCAGTCCTCATGGTGTGCTACATCCTCGTATAACTGCGGTCACGGGAGCACTTCCCGGTGGGCAGGCCATACTTCCGGAGCACCGTGCACCCTTTCCAGCTCACTCCTGAGCTATACGGTGTGGACGCAGTTGACAGGCCCACAATGGGTACCCATTGGACACGTGATCAGCTACGGTGGGCCAAAGAGAGGCCGAGGCATGTGTATCCAGAGTTCCACAACCAGTTCGAGAATCTACACAAGGATGAGATCATCTGGTGACCATGGGCTGCAGAGTTCATTGAGCACACCGCCCCCTTCGGGTTGTCCTCTTAGTGCGGACAGAACCATGCGTATTGGATGATGACATGCCACCTGGTGTTCTCCTTTATGATCAAGCCTTACTCCCCGTAGTGGGTAATAAGACAATTTGGCCTATATCAGGAGGTGCCAGTACCACTGGGATGACCACTTGCATCACAGGGCCATGGGTATGTCACCATCTCGTTAATCCATATGCGTATTACGTGCATATCTTTTTCACCTGTGTAACATACTAGTTTACTTGCAGGTAAACAAGGAGAGGGCGTAGGGGTGATGACTAGAGGTAGACACAGCTATTGTGGTTGCAGCTGTGAGCAGAGAGGATGACGACAAAGGTTCTCTATGAGGCATGACCATACGGCGTCGATACGTACAATACATACTTGCGGTGGTATGTCCCACGCAAAAGGAGCAGGCTAACAGGCCCAGGACCGCAACGTCCATAGGACATCACGCATGAGGCTGTTGTGCGAGCAGGTCCTAACTAACGCCGAGCCTCACACCAGGACGAGACGGTAAAATATTTTATGCAACTTAATTACACTCCTCCACGTCTCTAACTCAGTCTTGGTTCCCTTGCAGTATGATCGCTTTCTTCGTATCCACAATGAGGCTGGTGATGCTCTATGGCATGGAAGGACAAACATCATCGGTCACCTCCTGAACTCCATACATGCCATGTATAACAACGCGCTGGCGAGAATGAGGACCATTAGTTGTAGTCGCCATGATGATGTTGCCATACAGCGAGGCGGACACCGAGGGCAGCCTCCCTTTGCACCTCCCTCGGCACGTTCGTTGCAGTCTGGGAGTCATCCCAGCTATGGTTGCTCATCCTCCACGCACCTCGGTCCAGTGATACGACAGTTCTTAGCTATGTTCATTCACTCCATTATGACATATCTCTCAATACCACTTTTTCTTGTAGCATATGCGACGGGACAGCAACTTGCTTTAGCCGTCGTCATCACAGAGGGCAACCCAGGATCTAACATCCTCATCAGCCTGACAGGGAACAATTGCTGACAGCGACCTCGACTCACCCCAATGTCTGAAGGACGTGTTGCCCCTACTCACGCATCGTGTTCAGTCTGGCCTGCATCAGCGGCTGGAGTGGTTCGGCTAGAAGTACCAAGAATACATTGTGCAATAGTACATGGGTGATTTGCCTACAGGATCATTGTTCACATGGCCGTATACACCGGTACGCTGTAACATAGTCAACAGAATATGTTGCATGTTGGCACGTACTAACGTATTGCATAGAATCTGCAGGTTTGCACAAAACAACTCGGACACGAAGGCTAGGGTCCATCGTCTATAGTTTTGACTCTGTATGTACATGTCTTCCAACATGACTACGTAATTTAAATGTTGCCATGTCTGGCCTAACACAACTGTACTATCTAAGCAGGATGTGGATCCCTCTTCGACCAACTGGGTGATCTCCATTTTCATCCATCCATCGCAACTCTCCATGAAGTTGTCCTCAGCCCTGCCTTCACGCAGCCCTCACAGTACAACCATCGCTACTGCTAGAAGGTCTCTAGCACTACCCATATGGAGTGTTGCAGAGAGGACCACCTCGGACATGGCTGGCCGTCATTATAATGGCACGCACATATGCAGCTACGGTTCGCACAACAACATGTGGGATCATACGAATTTCCTATGTTGATGACCTCCTCGTTGCCCTTTTCGCGCTGCACCTGTTGCTGGATGCCATCGTTCTTCTCATTGAGACTATCGATTCTCACCTTCAACTCTAAGATTCGCTCCCACAATATATCTACGTACCTCACAATATACCTTTCATGGGGAGGATCGATCCAGCGGACAAAGCTGTATTTCGCTATCCGCTGGAAAGGCCAGTTAACATGAAAGATCTATTACAATAAGAGAAAGTAAATTATTACCAAATTATACCACGGAGTGTGGACATTGGAAGAAACATCGGCCGCCATCAAAATGGCCTTCCACGGCCTGCACGATCGCATCCTCCCTGTGTTTGCATTTCAGCCATACTAGTTGAGCACTCCTGTATGGCATCAAGCGGTAGTTAGGCTCGAAGTCCTCCCTTCTTTCTAGGAGAAGGTCTTCCTTTGGTGACCCCGCTCCGACTAGCCCCTCGGCGTCTGCCATGGTATGTTATCATATGATGGAGATGGTAGTTCTTCGTATGGTTTGCAAGGTTGAATGCTTCTACTTTCATTGGGTGAGGTGTGCATTTTATAGCAAATAGGATAGCTTTGCGCAGTAACAAGACCAGACGGGGCAGCTTTACGCAGTGACAAGACCAGATGGGCAGTTTTACACGGTGACAAGACCAGACGGGGTAGCTTTACGCTGTGACAAGATCAGACAGGGTAACTTTGCGCAGTGATAAGATCAGATAGGGCAACTTTGCGCAGTAATAAGGCCAGACGGGGCAACTTTGTACAGTGAGAAGACCAAAGAGTACAGCTTTGTGCAATAAGAAGACCAAGGGGGGCAGCTTTGCGTAGTGATAAGACCAGATGGAGCAACTTTGCGCAGTGACAAGACCAGACTAGACGTGGCAGTTGGGCAGCTTTGTGTAGTGAGAAGACCAAAGAGTGCAGCTTTGCGTAGTGAGAAGACTAAAGGGGCAGCTTTGCACAGTGATAAGACCAGACGGGACAGCTTTGCGCAGTGACAAGACCAGGCAATGGCTAGTCACATGAAATTAACCAAAACATGCCAACCCTTTGGCTTATAAAATGAGATCGAATAGATTTAGGAGAGAACACTACACAACTAAACTAAATACTATACCAGAGTTTGCTTCACCACGTTGGGATGGACAAGAGGTAGAAGAAGCAATGGGACAAGATAATGAAGCAATAGGAGGAGACACATGCAAAGTAATTCAATGTTGAATATATGTTGCTTCCCTAGCTAGTTTTGTTTATACATGGAATCATTAGATCGAGGTGACACATGCATATGGTGAATTACCGTCTTTACTTAAATTAATTAATTACATGGTTAATTAAATTGGCAGTACAATATTAAATTTTGTGTTGCAAGATTTTCATATAGTTACTAATACATATCCACTTGCGATGTTTTACTTGGATTGGGGTTCCATTCCTTAGCGCCATAACTGAATAAACAATTATAAAAAATTCCATGGACTTATCATGTGATATTCCGGCCCTTTAAAGACTCTCGTGCAGTTCTCTCTCTCTTTTTGCGAAAAGATTAGGCTCAGTCTGCTAAGTGAAACAAAAAGAGTGAAATATATGACGAAACATAAATAAAGGAAAAAATAAATGGTACTTTGTGCAGTAAATTTTCCTCTCTTAGCGTCATCGCTGAATAAAAATTATAAAAAATCCAATGGACTTACCATGAGTGATACCCTGGCCGGCCCTTGAAAAATAAAAATGTGTGTTGTTCTTCTTTTTTGCCAAAAGATTGGGCTCAATCTGCGAAGTGAAACAAAATAGTGAAATATATGACGAATCATAAATAAAAGGGAAAAAGGAAATTGTACTGTGTGCAGTAATTTTTCCCTCTTTTTTTGTTTCTCTTAGTACTAATTGAGTTTGTACTTCAAATATTACAGGAACACAACGAGAACTACATCCGTAATTTTTTTAGAATCTTCATGTTGATCTAATGCCCTAATTAATCAAAAGAGTTAGCATGATATATGGTACTAGTAGATAGGCCCAAGATTAAGTTGGTAAGCAACTCCATCCCATTAGTCATTTCTCCCTCTTTATTTCCTAAGATGAAGAGGCTAGCTATTATTTTCAACTCTCTATTTAAATTAGCATTCCAATGGCCTAGCTATTTAAGAAGCGAGTGAGGAGGCGCTCGCCAAATCTAGCTAGCGGCCGGGAGAAAATAGCGACTTGATAAAAATGAAGAGGAGGCTAAAGAACCGATTGGAGTCCATTTCTTGAGCCATATTAGGTAAATATACAATGAAGAGCAGGATAAAGAATCGGTTGGAGTTGCTCTAAGCTCTACAAAATTAACTAGTGTTCTGGTTATAACGATCCTCCGCATGAAGCTGTCACAAGTTAATTTGTAAGACCAAGTAAATAGCTCAAATTAATTGAAGTGCTTCTTAGATACATTTATGACTTAATTGTTTTGGCCAACAGAAATTACGTACTCTATGAGTTTGTTAGGCTTCTGAACAAACTGAAAACTTTTCCGAACAGGTCTAATGCCACTATAGTACATGATATTTATTATGGTTTGCAGACCTAATCAGATTCTTCAAATAAGGCAAGCAAATCTTTTCCTAGTGGATCAGGCTATGCTCATCTATTATAAAATATGATTAATTTAGTATATTTTATTGTGCTATTAAATTGAGATCCACCTAGTTACTCTATGTTACGGATCAAGATTAGTAGACGCACAACACATGAATAGCACCTACGCATAAACAGTAACCGCATGAACTGTACCATGCATGAACAGTGTCAGTACTATAGTAGCCGTGCACGTAACACTAAGAACTCAAGAGTGCAAGAAAACAATATTAGCTTCTATATTTATTCAAATTACATCTGAACACAAGTATTAACATATATATATATATATATATATATATATATATATATATATATATATATATATATATATATATATATATAATTGGGAACACTTCAAATAGTCGGACGCAATTTTATTATTTTTGCTTAAAAACTATCAGCAGCAAAAGAAAGAATGTGCCAGTAAATTGGGTTCCAATCGTAACATGTAAACCATAAACTACATAAAACCTTATGATCCAAGAAATTTCCTGTGTACAGAGTCACAGATGCCCCTGTTGATTCACAAACGCACAAGCCTGTGGTCCCCCAGCCACATACGTGCCAAGTAATGGTGATGACTAGGTTCATTAAAAAAATTTATGTGAAAAAAAAAGAGCAAAGCAACAAGAAAAAAAAAGGTGAAAGAAAACAGAGAGGTCAGCTAGCCCATACCGGTGTGTATATTCTGGTGCAGCCAACTTTAAGCAGTTCACAACCAAATCTGACCAACAAACCTGCTCTTTGAATAAATTTACTGCTGCGTACATTCTGGTACAGCTAACTTTAGGCAGTTCACAACCAAACCTGACCAACAAATCTGCTCTTCGATTAAATTTACTGCAAAATGATGCATTAACAACGATACTCTCATTATTTTAAAAAAAAAAGGAGGACGAAAAAGGAGGAAATAGATTGTTCTTGAAGCCACATGAGATTGGCTAACTACCAGCTATATATATATATATATATTGATATGAAAGAAAGCACTTTTTTACAAACCATATAATAATGCCGTGTGTGATATGAGTATCACCTGTTCTGCATAAACTACACATTTGAGTCACTATTAGTGGAGGTAAAGAGTTAACATCAGCCATGTTTAACCCCCCACATCTACGCATCCTCTCCTTCCATGCTAGTAGACAACCGAATTGACACCTTAGCATCCAAGGTATTGTTTCAGCTGTCCCATGACGTAGCTAGCCATGTTGATTCATTGGGTCTTCTTGCAGTTACTTCATTCTTCATTCTCGGTCCAACACTGGCCTCCGGACCCAACATCTATCCCCCATCTTGTAACCAAATTTTACATCCTCGATCATGAATAGCCCTGACATGCAGTAGAGTTACAGGCCTGTTCTTTTCGACTGCGGCTTATGGTTTTTAACTAGAATTTTTAAATTTTGGCTGTTTACGGTACAGATTACGAAGAGACAGATACTTACTTGCGATTTTGACTGGTACAGATGTTGGGTTTTTAACGTGTAGATCGTTTAACTTGTAAGCCTCGTCTTGAGAAAATACTCCGTTTAAAAGTTGGTACTGTAGCAAAAGCCAAAAGCCGATTTCAAAAGCCCAAAAGAACAGACCCATAATCGTTTCTGTCGAGGTGCAAATCAGATAATCTTGCCACGCTGTTGAGAGTGTAAAGACTGTGAGGAAGTGGCCATTTTTTTTACTCCATGTTGCTGTCGCAGTGTGCGATTATTCTGCTCTAAATTTGATGCATGGTTGCTTGTCTTCTCCTATTATATTTAATTTCGCTAGTTTTATCTTCCCTTTGTCCATCGTGCAGTAAGAGACAGTTCCTGACTGGCCCTGAACCCGACGAATATAGCTATGAAAAGAAACCAACTTCCAGTGAATCAGATGCTGCTACGGCGCCTAGCTGTAGTCCTGGCCAGCACAGTAGCATCTCCACCTTCACCTCATAGGTTAATATTGAATCAGGTTGAACGACCTGGAAAATATTGAATAGGTAATAAAATGCTTGCATGGGAGGAGAGATTTTAGGAGCAAATGTGCTGCATTTACATGCAGATTTCAAAACTCAAAATGCCATAATTTTGTGCTGGGTTCTAGGAACATGTATACGTCTTCAGAATTGCGAGCATCAACAGAAAGCCCGCGTCTTCGAATTACGGACAAAGACGCTAAGATCGATAAAAAAAAACCCTGCAAATCACACGCATGCTGGGCGTACCCGGAGCATATTGTCGCGGGAGCAGTTAGGTGAAAGAACGAGAGAGAAACAGTGAAATATTACTACTACTACTACTACTACAGGGGTGGCTCACTAACAACCAAGAAGATGCCATGTCCTTGTTGCAGGGACAGCGGTGGTAACAATGCAGGCAGCAGCAGTAAGCAGTAGCACTCCACTCACTCACCAAAAAGGAGAAAAAGGAGGAGAAAGAAAGAAAGAAACTAGAAAGATTAGTAAAGAAGGCACAGGCAGGAAGGCAGGACCTATACACACTCCTCTCCCCTTCGTGTCCTCACCTCCTCCATTTCCTTCCACCACCAAACACAAGGCAAGGATCCCCCCTTCTTCCTTCCCTTGTTCCCAAGAACACCAAGGAAAGGAGCCAAGAAACCAACAGGATCCAAAGACTGGCGATAAGATAGTCCTTTGGAGCAAGAGCAGCAGCATTTGTAGTTGTAGTTGGATCAGGGAGTGGTGGTGGCGGTGGTGGAAGTGGTTGCAGAAGTGTGGGTGAAGTTTCCTTTCTCTTCACCACGCCAACATCTCCATCCATCTGAATCCATCTCCGTCTGAATCTCCAACCTCCCCTGCACTAAGCTGCACTGCACGGGAGGAGAGAGAGGCGGATATATTTCAGTACAACCCAAGAAACCATGATGGTGTGGCAGGAGGAGGAGGAGGATTGATCGGTAGTGGTGGCTGCTGTTACTCACCACTGACCATCCTTTTCTTTCACCCCTTCTTTAATCCTTGCTTCACTCATCCTCTCTCTCTCTCTCTCTCTCTCTCTCTCTCTCTCTCTCTCTCTCCCCATCCTTGTCTTATTGCCTTGTTGCAAGAAACCCACATCCCAACACCATTCTTGGTGGTGGCTGCATTGAGGCAAGAAAGGGAGTTGTTGTATGTTCGGTGGCCAAGATGACAATGGAGCACGGCGAGGATTGCTGCGTCAAGGTGGCGGTCCACGTCCGGCCGCTCATCGGCGACGAGAAGCTGCAAGGCTGTAAGGACTGCGTCACCGTCGTGTCCGGCAAGCCGCAGGTGACCTCCCAATCTGTGATGGCATTATTATTCTTTTCTTCTTCTTTCACCCATGTTTCTTCTCTTTTGGATGGAATGTTTGATGGGTTTTTTTCTCTTTTGTTTTCTTTACTAGTACATGACTCAATTCAGGCACTAGATTGACTCGTCCTGCCAATTATGGATAGAGTGTCATTTATTTTTGGATGATTTTCTGGGAAATCAGGCTCCTTTTCAGTCCAATTCTGGCAATATGGTGCATTTTCTGTTTTTTCCTTAAGAACGAGTAAGACATGGCTGCATTATTTATTTATTAAAATTCAGAGACTGGATTGACACTTTCTGCCGATTTTTGGGCTTTGAAGCACTAATTTTCTCAAAATAAATAAATTTTTTTACGGATTACTCTGTTTTTCGCTGTTCAGTCCAGAACAGCCGAGCTCAGAAGAGATCAACTGACCCACTTCTTTCCCTCGATTTTGGATATCAAGATCCTCTGATGTGATCTGCTTCTCCAAGAAAATTTCTCAAATTTCAGGAAGAATCTAGGTTGCTTCGCTGTTTTAATTCCCTGTGATAGAGATGCCCAGTTCCCTTTCTTTCTTTTCTTTTCTGATCATTAAATTAGTCTCGGGAATCTTCCCTTTTCTCTTCTGTTTCTCTCTTCTAATTTTTTCCCCCTGTCGGCAGTGCCAAATTTCACTCATTTTTGGTGTGAAGTTGCGCCCAATCTTGACGATGTTCATGCTTTTCTTTATTTGGGCAGGAACTATGTCAGCATCACCCAATTATCACCCGGGTTTTTTCGGTCCAGTTTTGCTGACCCATTCCTTCACTTCTCCCATCTCTTGCTTGTTCCCTTTTCTTCTTTGAGCGAGATTTATTTATTAACCTCCACAAACCGGAAGGATTTCACCCTAATCCTGAGATCTGGCTCATGTTTTTTTTATAAAAAAAATCTAGATGTTCTCCATCTCCAGCTGTCAGTGGCACATTCTTCTTGATATTTCTTGGGTTTCTCACCCAATAAATTCTTGATCTTTGTGAACGTTTTTTGGTTCAAGCATTTTTTGGGGGTGAAGACCGATGAAAAACAACTTTCTTTTCTTACTTTCCATTGCTCCGAACTCTTTACTAATGATGATATGTACTGGTACATGTAAGCTGCAGCAACTTTGTTGAAGGCTGTGACTGACGTTGAGTTGTTTTGGTTGGTTGCAGGTCCAGATTGGCACCCATTCCTTCACCTTCGACCATGTGTACGGCAGCACCGGCACACCGTCGGCGACCATGTTCGATGAGTGCGTGGCGCCGCTGGTGGACGGCCTGTTCCAGGGATACAACGCCACCGTGCTCGCATACGGCCAGGTTAAGTATCACGCCCTTGCCCTTGTCAATCATCTTGCTCCCATGTGCCCATTCACAGCAGAGAGCTTGGACCACCCACGTTGGGGAGATGCAAAAGCCAGCAGCCCATCATGTGGTGGTGGAACAATAATCCTTTTTTTCCAGCTGTTTGTGCCATGATTGAGCAGAGTGTTTGCTCCCAAAAGACCCGAAATGTCCATCATTTCAACTGGGTTCTTATGTTTTCTTTCATATTTTCTGCGGAAAAAGCCCGAAATGATGATTGCATTGAGTGTTTTCTTTTCTTTTTTGCCTTTTGACAGACTGGGTCAGGGAAGACATACACCATGGGGACAGCGTGCAAGGAGGGGTCTCATCTCGGAATTATCCCGCGAGCCATGGCTGCGTTGTTCGACAAGATTGAGAAACTGAAAAATCAAGTGGAGTTCCAGCTACGTGTTTCATTCATTGAGGTACATGAGCTGCTCCAATTTGATTGATAAGAGGCTATCTGATGGTGTCTATCAGTCCTTTATAAAATTTAATCGTGCATTTGTTTTGAACAGATTTTGAAAGAAGAGGTGAGGGATTTGCTTGATCCTGCTGCTGCTGCTGTTGGCAAAGTTGAGAATGGCAATGGACACGCTGGAAAATTGTCTGTGCCAGGGAAACCTCCTGTGCAGATCCGAGAGGCGTCAAATGGGGTCATAACGCTAGCAGGATCGACCGAAGTGCATGTCAGTACTCAGAAGGAAATGACTGCATGCCTCGAGCAAGGTTCTCTCAGTCGCGCAACTGGAAGTACCAACATGAACAACCAATCAAGGTTAGCAACATTATCCTAATCAATCTTTACCTTTTGGAGGAGGAAGCGGATTAATCAATCATAAATGGCAAGAAAATAGCATCATTGAGACTGGAAACTGGCAATCAGTGCAGGATTCAATTTCTTGTGATGAATTCTTGTTTCAATGTTTAGTGCTGTATTTATTCTCACTTGTATCAGTGTAGAACATTTTGCAGAATTGGTCAATCTTTCGTCCTTCCCTTAAAAAATTCAATGTTTTGTCCAATTTTAAATAATTTGTTCTGGTCAAGTGCTTTAGGACATTCAATCAGATTGGCTTTCTGATATTCCATTACTAAATTCTACAAAATTTAATGAACTTTATGCTTTTGGTTTCGGCATGTAATAGTCGTTCCCATGCCATCTTCACAATCACATTGGAGCAGATGCGCAAAGCAGATCCCATCATGACTTCAGACGGAATGCCTATTGAAGAGATGAATGAAGATTATCTCTGTGCCAAACTCCACTTAGTAGACCTTGCAGGGTCAGAACGGGCTAAGAGAACTGGTTCGGATGGCCTTCGGTTCAAGGAAGGTATGTGGCATGTTTCTTGTTTTATCTGAACCCTTAATCCATGATCATTTTGGCTCCAAACTAACGGTAATTTATGCCTCATGTCATTAGGTGTTCATATCAACAGAGGACTTCTTGCTCTTGGCAACGTCATAAGTGCTCTTGGAGATGAGAAAAAGAGGAAAGAAGGTGCTCATGTCCCTTATCGGGACAGCAAACTCACTCGCCTTCTGCAGGTAAAATTCTTCTCACCCAACAGCACAAATGTGGCTTTTACAGAAATGTTATTGATTTCATAACTGTGTTCAATAAAAAAAAGGCAGGCCAACTCATGTTGCAGCAGCAGATATACTTTTGTCTTAGTATCTTAGTTGTTGTCATATAACTAACTACTTCTGATTTATATCTTCTTTTTTCATTACAGGACTCCCTGGGTGGAAACAGCAAGACTGTAATGATAGGTAATTCATCTTGTTGGAGATAATTTAATCTTATAATGTTTAGAATTATTTCCGATAATATATATAAATCTGTAAAAGTTCTAGAATTGGCGGTCAAATCACATTTGAAAATGATATGTGATTCATTTTATCTTCAGTTTCTTTAGTAGACAATATGCATCCCATGATATGATTCAATCATTTTTCATTTAATTGAAAAAATGACTTAGAAATACCTTAATTGAGCTTACATTCAACTGACATGTATCTATATTTTCTCCTGCAGCCTGTATTAGTCCAGCAGATATTAATGCTGAAGAAACACTGAACACTTTGAAATATGCCAACCGGGCACGTAACATTCAGAATAAGCCTATTGTGAGTTCATTATCTTTAGTCTCCTCAGAAAAATATCTGACATGTATTTATGTTTTCTTTACTCAATAGGTTTGCTTTTTTCAGGGTGCTTATTTGACATTCTGCTATTTACTTTCCTGATTTCCAGGTCAACAGAAATCCTATTGCTGATGAGATGAAAAGGATGCGCCAGCAGATCGAATACTTGCAAGCAGAACTCCTTTCAGCTCGCGGAGGAGTTGGATCAGATGATGTTCAGGTAAATGTTTTTCTAATTTAGTTGCCATCATCGACAAAGTTAGACTGTTGTATCATTGTATGCATTCACTCACACTAAGAATCAGAATAACAGGAGTTCAAATTTCAGGGTCTTAGGGAAAGGATCTCATGGCTTGAACAAACAAACGAAGACCTTTGCAGGGAACTATATGATGTTCGCAACCGTTCTCTCACTGATCCATGTGAACCTGAACTGCAAGTACGTTGATGAGTTCTTATGCATGCTTTTGGAGGTTTTACATTTGAAAATAAGTATATGACTTGCACCTCCACTGCTCCTTTCACAATAAATGTATGTTTCTCACAAAGAAAAAGGAGAAACAGACTTAACACAGTGTCTACTACTTATTTGTTTTGCATGGAATTGCACTTGAAGTGGTACAGCTGGACTATATATATCATTAGTTCTGCTCTTTGTTTTAGAAAACTGGAACTGGCTATACCAAAGGTGAAGGGCTCAAAAGAAGCTTGCAAAGTACCGAGCCATTTGATGTCCCTATGACTGATTCAGTAAGAGGTAAGCACATCCATAGTTTCTTCTTGGTATTCAGATAATTTGGTTCCATTTCAAAGAAGGACTCAAAACACGAATAAGTTCACTGCTATTTCCATTGTTTATTTATTATGCCACTAAATTTCCCTACCTGCAGCAGGCAACCCTAAAGATATTGAAGATGAAGTAGCCAAAGAATGGGAATACACAATGCTGCAGGATAGCATGGGCAAAGAGCTGAATGAATTAAACAGACAACTGGAACAAAAGGAGGTATGAAACGCTCGCAATGAAATTTATTTCACCATGTATTAATCCTGTAAATAACAATACACGAGTAATATTCATTCATGAATGACATATGCATTCAGAGTGAATGCATATGTGCACTCTCAATCTGAATTCA
Organism: Dendrocalamus sinicus; assembly: GCA_036346575.1. Classification (NCBI taxonomy): domain Eukaryota; kingdom Viridiplantae; phylum Streptophyta; class Magnoliopsida; order Poales; family Poaceae; genus Dendrocalamus; species Dendrocalamus sinicus. Next base: position 52,688 of record JAYEVI010000087.1, on the reverse strand, counting down.
GCTGAAAGGTCTTTGGGCTTCTCACTGCTACATAATTTGTTTATTTGGATACTCATGTTCATATCCACATGTTGCACTATAATTCATATTGGATGGTAGTATCTGGTACTTCTAGGACTTGTGTCTGAATGGTGAACCAAAACATTTCTCAAAACAAAAACTGGAAGTGAATTTTCACTAAAAGTAAATAAAATTACACTAATATCCTCAGAAAAATTACACTCATAAGTCATAAATATGATAATTTATAGAGTTTTGTTATAATAGTTTTTGTTATGCCTCTATTACTTATAAATGATGTGTGTGTCCCCAACCCCTTTCTCTTTGGCCTGCTGTCTTGGACACTAGGATAAGCGGTAGAGTTGACATTGTCTATGTCTAGGTAAAGTTGACTTCAAGATGCATCATCAATTAAGTTGCAAGGGTCATGAATTGTACCATATATTACTTTAGTAACTTGAAAGTGCAAAGCAATATGATATCTACGAAATTTATTCTGGCCCGCTTTCTGAGTATACTTGTTCCTGTTATTCTGGTCATGCTTGCCAAGAACCTTGCCTTAAATTTTCTCAAACACTTTGCAGTCTGAGATGAAAATGTATGGATATGATACTGTTGCACTTAAGCAACACTTTGGAAAGAAACTTATGGAGCTTGAAGAAGAGAAAAGAGCGGTACAGGTTTGTCACAACATCTTCGCATTACCATATTCAGTCCTCAAAAGTTGCATATTGCTAGCCCCTTGCCCATGAAAGATACTAATCTTACAAGAAAATTCTGGACAATTTCAGCAAGAAAGGGACAGATTGTTGGCTGAAGTTGAAAGCCTAAATGCAGATGGTCAGACACATAAGTTGCGGGATGCCCAACTGCAAAAACTAAAAACCCTTGAAGCACAGGTCAATAGCGCTTTTTAATGTGTTCAAATAAATTTTACAGTTTGGTACATGATAGTCATAAAATACCGGAACTGCAGATTCTAGATCTCAAGAAAAAGCAGGAGAACCAAGTTCAACTTTTGAAAGAAAAGCAAAAGAGTGATGAAGCTGCTAAGAAATTGCAAGAAGAAATCCAATTTATCAAGGCACAGAAGGTTGTCTTCCCTTTCTCATCTTGTCTGTAGTTACTCTGGTCCTAACTCCTAATACATCATTTTTTCATCATATGTAAGTTATATTGATAATGTCTCATTCATATTAAGCCAACCTTTTATGATGTCAGGTTCAACTGCAACACAAAATAAAACAAGAAGCAGAACAGTTCCGGCAATGGAAGGCTTCCCGTGAAAAGGAACTTCTGCAGGTATGTACAATTCACTTTGTAGTTAGTGCAAACAACAACAAATTTACTGTGTAAAAAATTACCATTCAATCAAAACAAGCACCAGGTAAAAATGATGTGATCATTGGTCCATAGCTGCTTAGAGATCCATGATTGCCTTTGTTTTCAGTGGCACAGAAAGCACATAACAAAACGTATTTGGCGAAAGGATTGGATTTTAAATTTGGCATAAGTTATTGTTAGATACTTGGATTTGGTATATGTCCAGTATTTGTGTAATGCTTCTGTTGCAATATATGTATAGATAAAGTTAAATATTTTTAGAGATAATGTGATAAATGTTTTTAGAGATAATCGTGAAAAGCATGGTCCTCACTTTCTGTTGCCTAAATACAGTTGCGGAAGGAGGGACGGAGAAATGAGTACGAACGCCACAAACTTCAAGCACTTAATCAGAGGCAGAAATTGGTAAATTTCTCTTCTAAAATTGTATTATAGGAAGATAAAATGGTATAATGTGTTTTTTCTTGAAAAAGCAAGTGAAAGGAAATTTTAATTAGATTTTAGAATTTGAATAATTGCTTTGTGCCCAAGGGAACCGATATCCCCATTATCGGGAGTGTTTGTTCTGACATTGGGATATGGGCTTTGTGGATGCTATCAAATGCTCAGTGATTACTTTTGTCTTTACATTTGACATAATTTCCCCCTCTGGCACTATGAGTGATGGCAAAACTAATATTGCGATAAATGCTAGATGTAGTTAATGCCAGGGTTTACAAAACTGGTTTTAAAATCTTACGAAGGGGTCCAGTAGGACCGGTATGACCGATAATCAAAAAAATTCGGAGGATTTTGGACTGAAATTTTCAAATCAAAATTTGAATTTGAAAGAAATCGTCGATTTTTGGCCTAAAATTGGTTGAAAATATCGACCAGAATTTTTGAAAACAAATTTCAGCAAAAACTTCTTCTAAATTTGACAAAATTCATGCAAAACAATTTTTTTAGGAGCCGGTTTGAAATTTTACCAGGGATCACCGGTCGATTTTCGGCTGGTAATGAGAACACTGGCCTTAATAGCCCCAACTAAATCCAAGTGTCCTTTGGCAACTACTAGTGATTGAATCAAAAGATGCTAACTACCGCATTCATGAGCAAAAATTACCGTACCAAAAGCTAACTACTGCACCAATTAAATGCTAACTACCGCATTCATGAGCAAAAATTGCTTTGTGATTTGGTGGTCGGGGTCACAGATGTAGCCGACGGAGTTAAGTCATCACTAATCCTAATGTTAAATGGACGACCAGATAGGGGGAACGCCGGCTCTCTTGAGCACCAAATCTTTAGACATTATTCGAACTAAAAGCATTTTTTGGACTAGCTTATGCTTAAACTACTCAGCTTTACTTTCTGCGGCGCTTGCTTCTTAGACATAGTCTTTCGAACAGTTCACAGCTTCACATCCTTTTCATTCATATAATTATGTTTCAAATTTTTCCCCATGTTATCCTGTTTATTGATATAAATTGAATAATAAAATGGTGCACTTTTTTTATGTATAGGTTCTCCAGAGGAAGACTGAAGAGGCTGCCATGGCTACCAAAAGGCTGAAAGAGTTACTAGAAGCTCGGAAATCTTCAGGTCGTGATAATTCAGGTATCTCTCTCTGCATCTTGACATTATGTATCTGCAGTATAATTAATACTTCCAATCTAACAAAACTTCCATTGTTATGCTTTCCTCCAAACATAGCTGGCATGAACGGTACTTCTCCTGGCTCTCACGTAAGATCTATTCATACTTAACCAAGAAATTCTTATGTTTATTTTGAATATATCCCTAAAACTATTCTTGATAACACAGACGAGTGAGAAATCGCTGCAAAAATGGCTAGATCAAGAGTTAGAAGTCATGGTACATGTCCATGAAGTCCGAAACGAATATGAAAAGCAAAGTCAATTGTATGTAGTTCAATTTTGCCTTCTCAATTGTAAACTGCAGATTTTCTTTACCAGTTTTAATGCATAATTTATAATGACTAATCCAAAAAAGATGATCTTAAAGGCGTGCTGCACTTGGTGAGGAGCTTGCCATTTTGAAGCAAGAAGATGCCATGTCTGGTGTAGCTAGTCCGACGAGAGGAAAGAATGGAAACTCTAGGTAATTGTTATCCCCTTGTTTTCTTTTGTAATTTAGGTATCCTTTTAGCGAAATCACATCTTTAATCCATGTATTATCACAAAATATGTAATTAAGTCATATAAAAGAACATTTAATCCTTACACTATATCCAGATCTGCAATCCAGTTATGATTGAACATATTTAATCCCCGTATTATATCTGAATCTGCAATCAGAGCTTCTAAATGTTCATGCTTGTCTTGGCTGCAATTTTCATCCTCAGGGCAAATACCTTGTCACCAAATGCAAGACAAGCTAGGATAGCATCACTTGAGAGCATGGTGACAATCTCTTCAAATACTCTTGTTGCAATGGCTTCCCAACTGTCAGAAGCTGAAGAAAGAGAGCGTGCATTCTCTGGGCGTGGTCGTTGGAATCAGTTGCGGTCAATGGGAGAGGCAAAGAGTTTGCTGCAGTACATCTTTAATGTTGCTGCAGATGCAAGGTTATTTTTGTTCTTTTGGCATTTTTGTTGTTTAATAATATGGCATCATCCATACTTCTGGGACTACTCAATTTGTAGAACCTGGAACTAAAAACCCTTCTTTTTTTAGGAAATAGTTGAAATTCTAGTACCTGATCTTTTGCTAAGAGCCTGATACCACTTCTAAAATAGGAATGACAACTTGCACTCTTGGCTTTCTTGTAATAATGATGTCATCTCCTACCAGGACTTTTCTGTTGGTAAAACCTGAACTTAAAAAGCCTGATTTATTTTTTCTTGTAAGTGTTACAATATGTGAATGAAAGAGAGATACTTAGCTTTTTGTGATACAATGTAAAAAGATCATTTTTTTTCTTTTGTTTTGTTTTTTTTTTTTTGAAGGGTGATTCTTTGAAAGCCAGTTTCATTCAATATATTTTTGTCTTGAAATATAGAGTGATACCTCTCTTTACTGTTGAAATCAGATGCCAAGTGAGGGAGAAGGAAATGGAGAAAAAGGAAATGAAGGAGCAAATGACAGAGCTTGTGGGCATTCTTCGACACAGCGAATCACGTAGAAGGGATATGGAAAAGCAGATTAAGCAAAGAGAGCAGACAGCCGCCATTGCCACTACACCTCCGGTGCGATTTCTCTCAGATTTCAGCAATATGATCCCTCACAATAAAAAGATATGACGAATGATGAACAACATGGCTAAACATCTATGACGTATCTTTAGCTATCTTTAGATTTTTCCCAAAAATAATCATTCGCTACAATAAAATAGATACGCGACATGATCTTGGCCATGGTCATCATGCAATCATAAATGTACAGTTTGAGGGAAAATTAGGAAAACCTGCCCTGGGGTATAATAGACGGACAAACTTTTTGAGAGAGATAAATGGACAAACTGATGAAACATTGGGTCACTTTATTCCTAGGTACATGATATGAAGCAGATGTTCGACATTCAAGATATAACATGAAAATTCTTGATGACAAATTTATACACCTTACAGGGAAGCGGAAATGGCTCTGCAAAGCACTCTGCTGATGACTCCAACACACCACTGTCCCCCGTTGCAGTTCCTGCACAGAAGCAGCTGAAGTACTCTGCTGGAATTGTAAATAGCCCCAGCAAAGGGATTGCTGCATTCAACAAACAGCAACTTAAGGTTCTATATCTCTACCTGATCTCTTCTTTCCCTGATCCTCCCTCTCTCAATCTCTCTCTCTCTCTCTCTCTCTCTCTCTCTCTCTCTCTCTCTCTCATAGTTTTTGCGATTGGTGATGTTCAATGCAGATGGTTCCTATTGCACAGTTGCCTGTTGGCAAGAAGGTTTCAATAGCAGGGCAATCAGGAAAGCTCTGGAGATGGAAAAGAAGCCACCACCAGTGGCTACTTCAGTTCAAGTGGAAGTGGCAGAAGCCCTGGAAATTGTCCGAGATGATTCGACATAGCGATGAAACAATCACGAGGGCTAGGCCCAGACCTCAGCTTCTTCCTCATAAACCTCATAAAGTGATGTGAAACAAGCTTTTCTTTTTTGTCTCCACATGAACTGACATGGTTTGCAAACCTAGACAGCTAACTACCTTCACAAGGTAACAATGCAGCTAAGGACTCATGAGATCTCCTTCGTGCTTCGTTTTTACTTAGCCACGGGATCGACAAGTATATGTTCATAGGGTGACCTGTCTTTGGATGTAAATTTCTTGTGCCTATAAAAATGAGATGTGAATGTAGAGATGAAATTAGTGAGCGAGTGGCCATTCTTCGTGAATGTACTGAGCACAATGCTTCATGTTTCAGCCTTCATCGACTGGTGAGATGTCAATAGTTGGTGTTCTTCTACATAAAGAAATGTGGTGAAGGAAGGCGCCTTGTAAAGTCCTGGTGCTGTTGTGCTCCTGTATGGGTATAGATTTGCAAGAAGGATGATGAAAGTTGAATTTTTTGTGCTAAGTGGTGCTTTTTTTTTTGTTGATACTAAAAGTGAGTCAAATGACATTGGTTTGGTTTGTTAGGAGTTTATTGATGTAATACAGCAACTTGTGCCCCTATGTTTGGCCACTTGTGTACTGTGCATTACTGATGGTTGACTTAATTTGAAAGTAGAGCAGTTTGTGTCCACATCTGAAAGCTCAGAACTTGCCTGAGCAACGGGTGAATTTCTGAAAATACTCCGAAAGTCAGATCCCAAGATGCTTAAAATTTCAGCAACCAGAACAATAGTATCAGTAATGGTATTGTTCATTACTCATCCAACATGACAGATAGTTGTTTACAAGTCATATGTAAACAACCACAGCCAAATCTATGCAGAATCTTTCAGAGTTTACTTTGCGGACACCCTCAATGATTTTTTTACTGTTCAAGAAATTATATTTTTGTACTGCTACTACTGCTGCTATATTTACAAGGTTAATGCATGTACTGCAAGTGAATTTTGGGAACACTCGACTGTCAGATTTAGAATAAGAAAAATAGAGGTTCATAGGTTAATGCATGAAAGACATCTGCGTATAGTAAGTCTTGCTTCTAATTTTTTGGTTGCAGAGTAACAAGCAAGGATAGTGCAAGCAAATGACTTGCTTTATCCTATATAGACAAGTTACAAACCTAAGTACTCTTAAATAAAATATCACTTAAGTTTTTCGTAGACGTCTCCTTATTTATCGGTTGTAATCCAACAAGTAGTACAGTACTACAGTTGGATGAAGTCAAAGAGTCATCCTGGTTTTGCTTAGCTTGATGGACTTGAGCTGTGTTGATGATGCAATTTGCAATCCTAACAAACAGTCCAACTTCCTTCATTGTTTGCATCAGTGCACGTTGTGGTTCTCACGAAAGTACACAATTACACTAATTTGGATGATCCAAAAGGCACATGTTCACACTCGTTCTCCAGAATGGATCTGGCATGTCATGTCTGCTTTCATGTCTGCAAGGCTGCAACTGCAAGCAAGCACCATCTTAAGCGAAAAGATGGCCCACAGATACTCCCTGCCAATAAGACCAAATCAAACTTAATACACCATAAGTCAGAATTGGCACATCCTATCCACTTGCTTTGTCCTCGTAGCTGTCTTGTTCTTCCTGTTGCATGACAGGCACAGCCTACTCAGCTGGCCAGGCGCTCAGATGCAGAAGTGAGGGTTTGGGCAGCTGGGCTTGGGCCTAGCTAGGAGATAAGTGAGATTTGAGCGTACAAGTGAGATAGGCTCATGTAGAAAACAAAGAAGTTTCCCCTCAACCCCCTCCCCACTGAGCTGCTCTCAGACGACTCAAGGGGCGAACTCCGCCACCCATAAAAGAACCCCCTCCCCTACCACCATATTTCCTCCTCGCCGCCACCGCCAGTGATCAGCGATGGGGCCTCCCACAGCCGCTCGAGCTGGCGGTGTAGGCCAGATCTGCCCATCTCCTTGGCGGATCTGGCCGGGATTGGAGTGGTGCTGTGAAGCTGACGGTCGGGGGCGACGTGGGGGAGCCGGAGGCGGCCGGCGGGGCCTCCTGCAACCGCTCGAGCTGGTGGCATAGGCCAGATGTGTCTATCTTTAGTGGATCTAGCCGGGATTGAAGGCCTGGTGGTCGGAGGTGGTCGGATTCGGATTCAGCAGGGGGCCTTCTTCTCCTCCTCTTTCCCTCCTCTGCACGTCGTCGCCAAGCCGTCGCCTCTCCGCCGCCGCCAACGCCATGTACCAACAGCCGTGGCGCAGAGGCACCGGCTCAAGCGATGGATGGCGTCGGCACAAGCGAGCACAAGGAAGAAGGCGAGCACTGGAGTTTGCTGGGAGCAGCCGCTTGAAGTCAATGCAGGCGTCGAGGTTGCAGCTGTAGGTGATGGTGTGCCTGGGTGAAAATCTCAGGTTTAGCTCTTGCCAGATCGGGCGACGACGACGCCTTCGACGTCGTTCCCTCCTTGGAGGCGTTGTCTTGAGCCACCTAACCCTACCCCTCTTCCTTGGAGGCACCACCTTGAGCCACCTAACCCTACTCCTCTTCGTCTTTCTGCGGGTGCATTGGTCGGTGTTAGTCCTTCAGTGGTGGTAGCTTGCTCGTCGTGGGAGTGTGTTTGCCACGGTCGTTTGTTTTGTCAGGGTTTCGGAGTCGTGGTCTTTATACCCGGTCCTTCCTTGGGCCTTCATTGGCATTTAGGCCACCGCTATACTGCTCTTCTTCTTAATGAATAAAACGTAAGTCTCCTGTGTTTTCGAGAGAAAAAAAAAGATAGGCTCATGTAATGATGTGATTAGATGATTGAAATGAATTTTACTAAGTTTTTTTTAGCATGGATTGAGGTGGCTTGAGCATTATTCATCTGTAATAAGGGCTAAATATTAAAGAGGGATAAAAAATATTACTAACTTGGATAACAATTTTTTCACCTCACATATCTTTACTTGAATCACTCACACAATCACCATTAAGCCAAACTGGACTAGTAAAGGCAACCTATCTGTAACACCCTGCCCATCCTCTGGGCTTAGGTGTTACCATCATTGCATAGTAATATCATTTAGTACAACTACTAAACATTTTAAGCAAATTCTACTTTATTCATCAAGCAGTGACCAGATACACCATGTCATTATAAGCGATTACTCTAGCATACTAGTAGAGTCTAAAATATTCTGATAAAAAGTGGTACAAGGAGTGCTGCAGGTTCGTGAAATTATTCTTGTGCTACTCCCACCCGTGCACGACGTCCTCAACGGTTACCTAAAAAAACAAACAAAGTAAGGGTAAGTCCAGGGACTCAGCAAGTACACAATAAAACAGTGGCGTTAACACACCACTTTAATAATTTCCATTTCTGTGAACTGTACAACACCACCTCTGAATCTATTTTACTGTTATCGCTTCCTATTTCTGTGAACTGTTCATCACTACTTCTATAACTATTTTACTGTTATCATCATTTTTTTAGGCAATGCAATGTATTTGTAACTGTATCACTGTTCTGTTCTGTTTTCATGCAATGTGATGCCATGCATTTGTGACTGTAGCTTATATCGGTATAGCGGAGTGTTTACCCATCGATGAACCACTCAATCCCCGTCCTCTTTTATACGGGGATCCAAACTTCTCTTCCGTGGAGTATCTTCTTACCCTTTTCCTTGCTCTCTTTCTTGGCTTCAGTTGGGGTCTTGGTGGCTGGGGCTAGAATGGTGAAGGAGGAGGTGATTGATGGTCTTCGGCTTTGAACTGGGGCTTATGCTTCTATCTTGGCTGAGAGGAGAAGGAAATGCAGAAACAGAATGAGAGCATGTGGGCTTGTTGGCATTGTTTATGGGGCATGGCCGTGAGACTCTCTTGGCTTGGTGCAATGACCAAGTTACCCCTCTCTCATCATCTCACTCCCTCTTAAGTCTGAGGGCTTTAAGGACCTTTTGGTCCACATGTGGGCTTTGTATGATTGGCTTTTCTATTGCGGCAGGTAAGTCAGAAAAGGTAAGAATGGAACCTCCTGCCGGATGAAGAAAACCCAAAACGCGAGACGGTGCCGACCGTCCCTAGACGGTTTGGGTAACTCTGCGAGCGTTACTTTTATTCGGCTTTCTAAAAGCTGACGGACTTGACGGTAAAACTCAACTTTTTTCCCTTTATTCTCCCTTGGATTGTTTCATTGCTCGCTTTACTTCTCTTTACATTTTAACGGTATTACACAGTTTACACTATCATTGTAAGAAGTAGAGTGTAGCGCTGGAATGTGTATGTATTAATGGAACCAGCAGTACAGGGAGAATATATAGCGAAGGGAGTCCAGGGTTAGGTGTAACAAACACTGAGGCCACCTGGAAAGTCCTAACAGACTCCCTGGAACCCTAACAAACCCTAACAGAAACATGCTAAAGGCACAAGGGCCCAAGACCATCTAGGTCCATGAGTAAAACCCATACAGCTGTCTAACACCCCCCCGCAGTCGGAGCGTCCGCACCTCGGACGTTCAGACTGGACCGAAACTCGTTGAAGACCGACGAAGGGAGACCTTTGGTGAAGATGTCGGCATACTGTGAAGTAGTGGGGACATGCAGTACTCGAACATCGCCAAGGGCCACTTTCTCGCGGATGAAGTGAAGGTCAATCTCAATGTGCTTGGTGCGTTGATGCTGGACTGGGTTGGAGGATAAGTAGACTGAACTGATGTTGTCGCAATACACCAAGGTAGCCTGCTGGAGAGGGGTACGCAATTCCAACAGAAGGTGGCGTAACCAGGATGCCTCGGCAACAGCATTGGCCACACCGCGATACTCAGCCTCTGCGCTGGAGCGTGACACCGTGTTCTGACGCTTGGAAGACCAGGAGACAAGGTTGTCTCCGAGAAACACGGCATAGCCCGAGGTGGACTTGCGCGTGTCCGGGCAACCGGCCCAGTCAGCATCAGAGTAAACCACGAGATCAGACTGCGAGGAGGGCTGAATAAGGAGGCCCAGATGGAGAGTGCCACGAACATACCGAAGAATCCGTTTGAGAGCAGCAAGGTGGGGCTCGCGAGGGTCATGCATATGAAGACACACCTGCTGAACTGCATAGGAGATATCCGGCCTGGTGAATGTGAGATACTGCAGGGCCCCGGCTAAGCTGCGGAAATCGCTGGGATCACTGACAGGGTCACCGGCTGAGGTCGACACCTTTGGATTGGTGTCAACAGGGGTGGTGCATGGCTTGCAATCTGCCATGCCTGCACGCTCCAGGATGTCCAGCATATACTGTCGTTGTGAGAGAAGTAGACCAGTACGACACTTCTGTACATGCATTCCCAAGAAGTTACATATTTGGTAGGATAGAGTCCAATTGGGATTACAATCCCTTGTACCATCTTGACCCCCAAGTCTTGTACCTCTATATATACCGCCCAAGAGGCTCAATGCAATACATCCAATTTCACCCAACTCTGTCTTCCTACATGGTATCAGCCGTCTAGGTTTAGCTCCTAACCCTAGCCGCCGCTCGCTTCCGCACCGCGCGCCCCCGGGGAGATGTATCTCCGCCGGGGGCAGCGCCACCGTTTAGGCGGCGGATCCTATTGATCCGGCCGCCATCGTCGTCGTCGTCACGCAGCAGCAGATCGGCCCTCCCTCGTCGCGTTCCCCAGGCTCGTCGCTGGGCTGTCGCCGTCACCTCTTCCGGATCTTTGCCGCCCCGTCCTGCGCCGCCGTGGTGGCGGCCGGGCTTGGCCGCGCTCCGACCCTGAGCCGCCTTGGTGACGGCCGGGCCAGGATGCGCGCCATCTGGAGGCGGCGGCGGTCGACGCCGGAAGCCGCGACGTGCGCGACATCCGCTTGGACGCCACCGCACCGACATCGCCCCGGCCTCCCCGCGCCAGATCGGGCTTCCCCGCCACCGGATCCGTCCAGATCCGGCCGGCCGCCACTGACCACCGCTTGGAGCCGCGCCTCTTCCTCGTCAGATCCGCCGCCGAGCCGCCTGGAGAGGTCCGCTCGGAGCCGAGCCGCTGAGAGGTCGCTCGGGCCGCCGCCGGAGGTCCGCCCCATCCGCTGGGCGCGCCGCCTCTGCACCCCCGCGCCAGATCGGGCTTCCCCGCCACCGGATCCGTCCAGATCCGGCCGAACGCCGCCCTCACGCTGCCGCTCCGGTGCTCCCGCCGACGCTGCTCGGGCCGGAGGCAGAGGGTGGAGGATCCACCTTCGCACGCCGGGTGTAGACATGGCGAATGAAGCTTTCGGCGGGGGCCGCATGTGGCAATGCGGGTGGAGGGGCTGCCGCACGTGGCAGTGCCGGAGAGGGAGGCGCCCTGCTCACGGCATCGACCTCCATCGGTGTGTGCGACAGGGTTGGCGGTGCAGTGTCATCGACGGTCGCGCCGCGGCAGTGGCGGGTTCGGCATCGTCGGGCGCGCGTGGCATGCGCGGAGAGCGTCGGCGCGTCGCGTCGGCGGCGCGGGAGGAGTGGCTGTGGGAAGACCTGCAGGCAAAGAAGTGCGCGACGGTCCAATGGGAGTCGGCACTGGATTAGTGTAGTCATCCAAAAGCGCAAAGTCGGCCGTGGAGGGGTTGGAAGGAAGACCGGCGAAGGGAAAGAAAGTTTCATCGAAGATGACATGACGGGAGAGGTAGACTCGATTGGAGGTCATGTCGAGACACCGGTATCCCTTATGGTGGGCGGAGTAGCCAAGGAAGGTGCATAAGGCGGAGCGAGGGGCGAGTTTGTGGGAGGTTGTTGAGGCAAGATTTGGGTAGCAGGTGCACCCAAAAACGCGAAGATGATCATAGGAGGGTGAGGACTCAAAGAGTGCATAGTGAGGTGTGGAGAAGTTCAGTGTCTTGGTGGGAAGGATGTTGAGGAGATGAGTGGCAGTGTTCAAAGCCTCAACCCAGTAGGATGGTGGCATAGAAGCCTGAAATAAAAGTGAGCGAATGACATTGTTAATGGAACGAATGATACGCTCAGCTTTGCCATTCTGCTGGGAGGTGTAAGGGCAAGACATGCGGAGGTGGACACCGTGGGTAAGGAAGAACGTGCGGGCGCTGGAGTTGTCAAACTCGCGGCCGTTGTCGCACTGGACTGCCTTAATGGTGACACCGAACTGAGTGGAAACAAGCGAGAAGAAGTTAGCGAGAGTCGAAAAGGTGTCAGACTTGAGTCGAAGGGGGAAAGTCCACATATGATGAGAGTAGTCGTCGAGAATGACCAAGTAATACTTGTAACCAGAAACACTATCAACAGGTGATGTCCAAAGGTCACAGTGTATAAGATCAAACTTTTTGGAAGCACGGGACGTGGACACATGAAAAGGGAGACGAACATGACGACCCAGTTGACATGCATGACAAATTGGAGAACCTGCGGTTTTATTACATGAGGGAATGACAGAGGAACTCGCTAACTTAGACAGGACTTCATGACTGGGGTGACCCAGACGACGATGCCAAAGCGGAGCGGAGGAAGCGGCGAGAAGAGACTCGGCTGCAGGAAGATGTAGGGGGTAGAGCGGACCGGAGCTATTGCACCTGATGATCACGTTCCGAGACCGAAGATCCTTCACAGAACAGCCAGCAGGATCAAATTCAATCGAACAGTTATTGTCAGATGTAAACTGTCGAACAGAAATGAGATTTTTAATAAGTGTGGGAGCAACAAGCACATTATGAAGACGAAGTGAACCATGAAGAAGCTCGGCTGTGCCGGTGGAGGTAACAGGGAGGAGAGAGCCGTTACCGACCACAATGGAAGAGGGAGTGGAGGACCGAAGGGCTGAGGAGTGAGAGAGGATACCCGGATCAGAGGTCATGTGGGAGGTAGCTCCGGTGTCGAAGAACCACTCGGGTTGCCGGGGAGGGGTGAGCGTCATGGTGGAGAAGGCACCCGCAAGGCTGTGCTGGTCCCAGGAAGGAGCGGCGTAGCCTCCAGGCGCTGGGCCGGCGAGGGAAGCTTCGGAGAGCCCTGTCTGGCCGGCGGGAGTACCTCCGTACAATCCAGCGTGGCCGGTAGGAGGACCGCCAAGGAGCCCTGCGGCCTGGCCGGGAAGAACCCACTGGTTCTGGGCAGCCAGCAGAGCATGGGGTTGCGGAGACCTCGCCGGAGCCTGGGGACGTCCCTGCGGAGGAGCAAGGGGAGGATGGGAGCCGGGCCACATCTGGATAGTACCTGTCCAGGGGTTGTAGAAGCTGGGCCAGCCGCCGGGTTTGGGTGCTCCTGGAGGGCCGGTTCCGCCTGCGCCACCGTGCTGGGCAGCACGGCCGAAGCGCTTGCCGCGCCGACCACGGGAGTGGGAGGGGCCACCTCCCCCGCCCCCGCCCCCTCCGCCGCCTCCGTTGCTTCCGCCGGAGCCGCTGGAAGCAGAGGGGGAGCGGTTGGTGGGAGTCGATGCAGACGGGACGCCGGAGGAGAGCAGAGCGGTGGCCGATGTAGACTTGCGATTTGCGACGTGGAGTTCTTCCAGAAGGAGATCAGCACGGGCCTCAAGGAAGGAGGGGAAAGGTCTGCTCCGTTGAAGGTGAAGGCCGATGGCAGCGAACTTCTCATTGAGGCCGCGAATGACATGGAGGACGAGAGTACGGTCGGCGACGAGCTCCCCGAGATCGGTGAGGGCATCGGCCATGCTCTTGAAACGGCGGCAGTAATCAGCAATAGGGAGATCTCCTTGGACGAAAGTGCGGAACTCGGCGTCGAGGTAGAGGACACGCGACTCCCGGTTGCCGAGGAATTGAGTTTCGACGGCGAGCCAGGTGACGCGCGCGGTGGCCCGGCGCTCCAGCACGGTCTCAACGAGCTCGGTGGAGAGGGTGCCGAGGATCCAGGATTTGACGACGCAGTCCATGCGGATCCAATCGGGAAGAGTCAGGTTGGGAGCATCGCTGAGCACATGGTCCTCGAGGGAGTATTTCCCAAGAGCGAGGAGAAAGAGCTCGCGCCACCGTGTGTAGTGGCCGGAGGTGAGGTCGAGGACGAGAGGAACCAACGACCGGATGTTCTGGACGCCGACGGCCTGAGCATGAAGATTGGCGATGGCGGCGGCTTCATGAAGGAGAAGGGCGTCGTGAAGGGGAGGGGCGTCGCGGATGGATCCGGCGTCGGAGTCGTCGTCCTCAGTGGCAGCGGCGCGCTCACGGGCTGCGCGTGCGAGGGCAGCGCGCTCCCGATCAGCGGCGGCCGCGCGTTCCTGGGCGGCGATGGCGGCCGCGCTCGGTGGCCGGCCGGCGCAAGAGCGGCGGCGCGACCTTGGCGGCGGCAGCGAGGCGCGCATCGCGGACGCGGGCGTCACCTCCAGCCCTGGCGGCGTCTTCAGTCGGCAGCGGATCGACATCAGCGGGGGCAACAGGGGAAGAGGAGGATGGCGGTGGGTCGCCCGGCATGCCGCTTGGGAATAGCAGAAGCTAGGGTTGGGGAGGGATGGACGGTCGAGATTGACCGGAGGGAAAGGATCGACCCTCTGATACCATGTAAGTAGAGTGTAGCGCTGGAATGTGTATGTATTAATGGAACCAGCAGTACAGGGAGAATATATAGCCAAGGGAGTCCAGGGTTAGGTGTAACAAACACTGAGGCCACCTGGAAAGTCCTAACAGACTCCCTGGAACCCTAACAAACCCTAACAGAAACATGCTAAAGGCACAAGGGCCCAAGACCATCTAGGTCCATGAGTAAAACCCATACAGCTGTCTAACAATCACCCCATGAAAATTTGGAACTTGTAATTTTCTCTCAACATCTGATCTACAGCCCTTCAAAAATAATCTTCTAAGAAGTAAATAAGCAATGTAACATAATCCATTGTAGTCTAGCTGGTTAGGATTCCTGAGAGACCCGGGTACGAGTCCCGGCAACGGATTTTTTTTTTTTTTTTGGTTTCATCAGCACCTAAGGCAAATGTTAGATTTGTGGAAACACCTGCAGCCAAGTTAGCAGCATTTTTGTCATACAAACAAACATGACGCAAACTTTTTTTTTTAAAAAAAAAAAGCTCTATGTCAATATGTCAACCACAGATGAACCGAAACCCACATTTCCTGCAGCCAGAAAGCTTAGGATTTTACCAGTTGAGCAGCACCTAAAGCAACAACCTGTTTCTGGAATGCGGTAACACATTCGGCCAAGCCAAGCCAAGCAAATCATGATTATACAAACATTCACGACGAATCCATGTCACTACGTCAGCACTTATTTAAATGGCAGCACCCATGCTCTGCCTACATTGATCATGCTGATAGCACTTCCCATAGCTAGTGTACTATTACACTACTACCTGCTATTTACAAAGCTTGTGCAAAGTCAGTTGTTCAGACTGCCTCGACACCCAGTGCTACCACTTCTGCTGCGGCCTTTTGATAATCAGCCTCTCTGTCAGAACAAGAGAACGATGGTTAGCATTTACAACAAGGAACAAGTTTCACAGGTGGTATCAATCATAGTATATGTATTAACAACACTAGTGACATCTGCCCCCTCGGAATAAACAGAATAAGAAATCTATGGACATCTACTACACTTAAACCTTTGTATACGACTAAGATACACAAAGGTAGTTCAATGGGGTGGCAGTATAGCACCAAAATGAAATTGAATAGAGCAGCAAATTGTTCAGCTCTCTACTAGTATTATCAGTAGGATGAATTATGTTTTGAGCCAATCTCATTATGCCTACCAACTCCATCTCCAACAGTACGGAACAGATATGGTAACAAGAGACCTCCTTGCAAGTCCTTTTTGGCTATCGAAGTAACTACCTTCCCTGCTTTGAGTTTTGCATACACACTTCTGCCCCGTTCATCACCCAATCACATGCGGTAGACAAGTTTGTAGGTTGAAAAATATCTCTCAAGTCTTAACCCTAGATAATTTCTACCTAACTTTATCGTAATCTTTTTTTCAGAATACAGTTTCAAAATTACTCCTATTTGCCCATTTCTCCTAGTCTCATGCATATCCCTCGCTAATCACTCCATCCATCAATCCATGACATTCCTGCCTCGCTTATCTGGTTCTTGGTAACAACCTTGTCGATAAAAGTAAAATAGGAAACGAAAAATCATTGAATCCAAGAACGATTACCGATTACTAAGATTTTGTCTTTTTTGCTAGAAAAATCTAACAGTGATTTACTAACTATGCTATAAAGAAAAACGAATAACTAGATTGTTGTGAATCGCTCCTTGATTTAAACTGAGAATATATTTTTGTGATGTTCTTTCTAACTATACAATTGGAACTCCTATTGAAATAGCTTTTATGGTTAAATAGCAATTCAAGTAGGATTGGTCAAAATTATATATATATAAATAGTGTAATCCCTTTTCCTTACTGAACCCTTTAGATTTAGTAAGCTCATGAAATATTCCATACTACTGATTTTTTTTTCTAAAATGGATTTACCAGGACCAATACATGAGATTCTTGCAGCTAATCTTTTTTGGGAGTGTTTAGGCATCACCCGGATGTTTTCTTTCTAAATATTATCTAAATTTTTTACCATTGGATTAAAGATCAAAGGGTCCCTTGTTTTTGAAGGGAGGAGATTTTTTTTCAAAGAGGGGGTAGAATTCAAGGGGAGAGAGGAGAATTCATGGTCATTAGATTTTTAATCTAACAGTTCTAAATCTGGATGATAGTTAGAAAGAAAACATCCAAATGATGTTTAACAAAACTCATCTTTTTTTTTTAACAAAGTGAAATAGCACCTCTGCTGACTACAGAAGGTTGGAAGAGAAAGAGTAGTTCGTACAGAGGAACAAAGAAGGAAAACATAAAGGAAACTACAGGAAAAAGTTCACATCGACAGAGCCTAACATCTACACAATCACAAATCTCCTCAAAGCTAGCATAGCGGGTCCCCTTATTTCCAGAGGAAATAAACAGGAATTACTCAAAGCCCACGAAACTAAAGAACTCCATTTTTACACTAGATATGAATGGATCTGGCCTGTCAATGCCATACAAGTCTTATGTTCACTGTTCAGTCTATATGACACTTTTGTGTTCATTACAAAGGAAAACGTAAATTCTACAGCAAGCATCTTCCATTGGATCAAAAGCATAAGAATGACAATAGATACGAAGTTACTACTGACCAACCATAGCAATTCGGTTGCTAACACCAACTTAAAGATAACAAAGGAAGGGAGATCAGAGATCAGAAACATCACCAGTTAAGTGGCTTTACGTCCCATCTACTCGGACGCTTTCTCTTACAAAGCAAGCCTCCTCCTGGACTCGGAACATGCACCTCATGTTGTTGACTGGCAGGCTGTTCTTCATTGTCCGATTCACTGTCAGTGTCAGACTCACTGATCCATCCATAGCAGGGAGGCCTTGTAGCAACAGTTCCTGTAGCTATAGGAAGTGGCAGTATAGCTTCAAGAGCAGGTGGATCGATGGGCATAGAGTCCACTTCCTCAACTGCTAACTCAGCCTCAGCTGGTACCTCATTATGCACCTCTAAAATTGGCATGTTCTTTTCCAATGGTGGCGCGTCCATTGCTGCTTCTAGTTGCTGCATTACATGCCAAGCTATTTAAGAATTGCACAATATGCATATACTTTGCTGACTAGACAAACAGAAACCACAACCATATATTAATAGCGCAAGGTCATGGCTTAGAGCTAAACATCAAATTGTGTCACAAGTAACAACTGTTTGTATGCAATTTTCAGTTTGCTACATTGTGCCACCGTTGATATTAGTATGATGGTACCATCTTTGTACAGTAAGAGACTAAGATTTTTCAGTTTCCTCAAGCATCATTATATCAAAACCATGCTGAGAATCAAGATTCATTCCCCTGGTTCAGATTAAGGCATTTAGGCATGCCAATGTTCCTGGACACCTACGGAAAGAAGCTGGTTGGAAACCAAGGTAAATATCAACAGGAGGTAATTTGGTTTTGGTCAAGCCAGTGCTTTCAGCATTACCCATGTACCACATGCTCGCGATGGGTTCCTATCTACAAGTAATGACATAGGAGCAGGAGGGACTTGGTTTGCATGCCAACTCAGTTCGGGAAACAGGGCATACCAAATCTTCAAGTCTTCAAGCCCAGCATATGCAATTCAGTTTCGGGGATCGATTGCATCAGTAAAAGTTCACCTAATAGGGAAGTGTTGGGCGCCCTTGTAATGCAAATTCTGCATGTGGCTGGCAGCAAGCAACAAATGGATAACCGCAGATGACTTAACGCGTAGGGGGTGGCCACACAACCCAACATGTTCTTTGTGCGTCATCCATCAGGAATCATGTCTGCATTTACTCAATGACACGGATAGTTTTGAGAGAAGATTATACAATGGCCAAACTTGCCCCCAAAACACGAAGCCTAACATACAAGAGAACAGCTCTGTCATAACTTAGTCTTCTTGAACTTACGGAAAGAAAGGAATGAAATAATTTTCAGGAGAAATGGAAGATGCATTAATGAAACATAGAATCACATCAAGCACGAAGCACTGCCCTGGGCGGATGCAGGGGCAAAAAAGCTAACTTGTAGCCTTCACTTACGAAATGAATTGCGGTCCTTGTTTTCATCAACAAAAGGTACTCCAAACTTCCAATGCACTGAGAGATTTTGTCCACCTATCCAAGTTGCCATGGTATGTGGCTACCCACAATGTGAAACTACGGACAAAGTGCTGATCAATCGACGCAAAAGAATGGTAAGGAACAGGCAAATTAACTGATTGTTGAGACATGAAAACTAATCAAGAACATGATAAACACGTGAGAGATGGGCGCACAGGAGGAGGGAGCTCACCTGAGTGTCCTCCCCCTTCCCCTGCTCCTTCTCCTCCTCCTGCAACAGCAGCAGCTGGCGCTGCTCCTCCTGCTCCTGCTTCTCAAAGAGCGCGTCTTGCACGACGCGGTAGCTATCTTCCTCCAGGAACGGCCACCCGTCATTCCCATACACCTAACGAGATGAAACCAAATCATGATCTCGAAACCACAAGAGAGGATCGCAACAATTAGCACCAACTCCACGATCGGTCCTTGAAACCACGGAAAGGCGCTAGCTTTGCCACAGTTACGCACGCGATTCGCCTCTTGCAGCATCCATGTTCCCAGCAAAACGTAATTTTGGAATAATCGGACGGTTCTTGAACCCGAAAGGAAACCCTACGTACGAAGCAGAGAAGGAAGGAATGAAGGGGACCTCGGCGAGGAGTCTCTTGATGATGCTGCAGATATCGGCCTTGGCGTAGCCCATCTGGGTGAAGTGATCAATCGCCGCGTCGATCCGCCGATCCCCCTTCCTCGGCCGCCGCCCGGCCATTGCTCTCCTTTCTTCTTCTTGGCTCTGCTGGGGTTTGGCCTGGTTTGGTTTTGTCTCAAGGGAAGAGAAGAGGAGAGAAGAGAGGGAGACGCGAGTCGTCCGGCGAGTGCTTAAAACGGCAATTCTTCGCCTCCCCAGGGCACGCACACACCGGTCGGTCAGGCCCAAAACGGTAAACAGTCCAAAACCCAACCCCCAGGGCCACTGCACTCACAAGCCCACAGCTATTCCACCAGTTGGCCACATCGTATACTCGTGACGAACACCGTCACTCCATCTGGCACAAGGGCATCCGGACTGTATGAAAATAGAGGATCATAAATCACTTTAAGACTAATCTTATATATTACAGAGTTGACTTTAAGCAGGTTATAAGTAAAAAAGGCTTAAAACTGGTCCTCAAGCTAAAGACCTGGCCACAAGCATTAAAATACAATTTTCTTTTAATCATGTTCTCTCTCCCCCCACCAGCCAACTACCAACTACCACCTGGCCACAAGAGATATTTTTACTGCCGAGTGGGACCCTTGTTATAGCCGAGCAGTGGCCTCAAACATAACGAGTCGGCCTTAACAATTAGGTGGGGCCCACCTTAAGGCCCATTGCGATATATACACTCCTGAAGCCCTAACCAAATTTGTGGTGCTATAATGGTGTGTGTTTCTTTCTTCTAAAAGCAGGGGGTGAGTAGTCTCTTGACACTGTTCGATACTACACCAGTTCTGATACAAGTATTTTGTTCTGCAATGCAAATAATTATTGTTCTTCCTCACCACATTGTTGTTCTTTGGTCGATCATTACATATCGAAATCACAACAACACATCCCAGCCCAATCTCTAAGCCCGAAATGATACCACTACTCACCAAGTCTCTGTACACACCGCCATCTTTACAAAATTCCGGCAGCATCTTATCTAATTATAACTCAATGACATAGTAAACAACATACATTCATCAATAAGCATTAAAGCAACTATGTTGTAAACAGGAGGAGACACGTCACAATTAAAAACTTAACACACTCGAGCCCAAGAACGCTCAAGAATACCCAGAACCATGCCCCGAGAGCAATCTTAGCGTGCGAGTATAACATTGCTAAAGAATTATACAATATCATAACAACTCCCAAACAATCATCACTAGTTACAAGGGTTCTATTAAACCAGTTCCAGATTGACAAGCTAATATACTACGGCAACAGTAAGGAAGATAAAGATGATGCTCTAGATCATTATTAATATTAGGTCTGATGCAAAGGTGCTACTCCCATTCCCTGCATGTCGCCATCACAGTCACCTCACAAAATAGTAATAAAGCAAGCGTGAGTCCAAGACTCAGCAACAAAACAATAAACATCTGCCTATACATACCTTCATCTTAACTTTCATTCTATTTAACTGTTTATATCCATTCACCCTTTCATTATCATTAACTTTCTATTACGCAATTACATTTTCTTATCATGGAAATAATACAACTACGCACGTACATGGCAAGCTCGATATAAGTCAGTACCCATCCCGTGTCATTCACATGATTCACATCACCATAACAATAAGCATTTCTAAACATCACTTTCCTTTCATTATTGCAATGCAATACTCGTGCACATGTCTTGACTTCTCTTTAGTTTATACCGGTATAACGGAGTGAGCACTCATCGATACTCACCCAAGCCCACCCTCTTTCATGTGGGAACCTCAATAGCCTGTTCTTTTTTCACACGGACACCTCAATAGCCCATCTTTTTTCATACGGAGATCTCAATCTCCACTTCCATGGAGGGCCTACCAAAGCAGGTCTTACTTTTTCCCACTCCTATGGGAGGTCCGCACAAAGTAGACAATAGATGTCATAAAGGCCATCAACTTCCATGGTATGAATGCACAAGATGTATCTTGTGACCTTTACGTTTAGGCATATCAACATGTCATGTTTCCTTAACCATCATTCATCAACATATCAACATCAGTTTTCGACATCATGTACCATTACCATAACCTATTATCATGGCACCAATCAAGAATTATTATAAATTTACCATGTAAACAAGTAAACATGTATAATCATCTCAACTATTGTCAGAACCGGATTTTTCAATCTAGAATCCACTATGTTTCACTGCACTATTCCCTGGATCAGTAGATAGTGCACACAGGTATATTGCTGTATCAATTCATACATCGCATATGATCATGATATAACAGACCAGAGTTAAATTACACCACGTCGGGTGGCAGTTTACAATAGGGCCACATCGGTCAAATGTCTACATTACAAAATAGCAGCGAAAACGAAAGCATCAGTAAGACCATAGCCACAGGCAAGCGACTGGGGGTAGATATGTGCAACATATACTATCTAAGCTTAGGTAATATATATGCACATAATCTCCATCAAGCCTTCTTGTCTATGACCCAAAAACGTAGAGAGCGCCCTAATTTTCATCATTGCTTCCTCCATTAGGGGCAGGGGCATCCTCATGAGCGTAGTGATCTTGAGTTCCTGTTTCTGATTTGGTAATGCGAGTGTGAACACAAATCCACAATGCTCAGCGAGCCAACACATAATATGCAATAGTTAACATGCACAGCTTATCAAGAGAAGGCTTGGGTTCATTTTTGTTTTGCCATGGAGTGCTTTTGAATACAATTACTTAAAAGAATCCTAATACCTAGCATTTTGAAAACTTGATATAAAGTTTGTGAGGTAAAACCACAATAGTAGCGGTACGGATTCCATCCACCATTACATGGCATCCACACCATACTCTAGCTTTTAGTGTTATAGCCACTTATCATATAACTGGGACGACACCCAGGGCAAATCAAACTAGGGCTTTCCACTACCCTTCACTTTTCCAACCCTTCCCATAAAACCTTTTGAAACAGAACTATATCTAGTTAAGTTCCCATGTCCGCCCTTGACCGTGGGCTCGGCTATTTGAATAGTTTCTACTCTGCAGAGTTTGCACACTTTACCCACAAAAGACAGTTTGCTCGTTGCCCCCACATGATTCCTTAGTTGTGTGGTTGAGTAAACCATCACAGTAATCGTTCAAGATACCTCGCCCCTTCCATCATCTCACCCCTATGGGCTTGGCCTGCTTGCGGCAGGTCCCATAGGTTGTGCGGGATGTTCTTCTTCTGAATGTCTAACAGCTGGCTACCCATACTACTAGCACGTCATAGAAAACTTCACCCTCTACGGGTGTCCCATTCAAGCCGTTCGCAGACCAGCCACTTGTACTACCTCACCTCCTCCACCTATGATGATGACTTTCAGGGTCTGGTAAATCTACTAAGCCAAGTTGTATTTTACAGACTTATAGTTGTACTTGTTTTACATAGGAGGTCATGACAGATTCAGTCCTTAGAGTTATCTCGGCGGTTCTACCACTAACCACGCTCTCGTGCACCATACCCCCGATCCACCTGCCCAGATAGCTAAGCAAATTTTAGGGTTTTTGGAAGTATAAAATAATGATACCAAATACATCAGTCATTACCACCATGACTTCCCAATCCAGTTTTCCCCGTAATTGTAAGTAATGTTTTGGGGCGTGTTTAGTGTCCCCCAAACATCTAAGCAATGCTAAGCAAGCGATTTACAATAGACTTATTTTCGAAAGCCATAACAATATAATTTTACTAAGGTGACAAGGCTCATATGACCAAGGATGTCAAAGAGTGTAATATTCACAAGTACTATAATGGGCGTATAGCTAACCATTTGAAATTGAGCATAGAATAACACAGGAAATAACAGCATGCATGTTGATAGTTTAAGAGGAAATAAATTGCATAAAACATGGGCTCAGTATGATCAAAGTGTTGACTCGCCTTGATCTCTGGTGTCTTGATCTTGACTATCGAGGTTGGCTTCTACTTCGGCCTCGGCTTCTTCCTCCTGGGCCTTGAACACTAAATTTTACGTGCGCGAAAATTTGGATAAAAATCAGCAAACCAAACAAATTTACATGAAAAATTTAGATGAGCTTCAAAAATCATGGTTTTGGTTCCATTGGACAGATCTTGAATTTAGATGAATTTAGAAATTTGTTTCACTCAATTTGGAGTTAAAATGAGTAAGTTATGCCCATTTAAAATTCTCATTTCAATTAAATCTGGAAAATATTAAAACTCTGGCAGATGGGCTCCACTTTCTATTTTTAAGTTTTTCTTTTATTTTTATTCTCATTTCTTTGTGCCAATGACATGTGGGGCCAGTTACTGTGCTCATTTAAGGGGTATGGCCCACATGTCAATGAGAGGTTTGAAGTAATAAACCGGTATTAGTATTTATGACAGTCGGTTAACCATTAATTAAGCATCATTAGCATTAATTAATCCATGTCTGAACATTATGTAAGCTCATTTATATCCTAATAAATTTTTGCATCTTATATGGATTATTTTTCTGATTTTCCCTAATTTTTTACTTCACTAGAATCACTGGCAAAATTTTAAAACCTAAACATCTAACTACTACGGCCGGGTGGAATCGAAGCCGGGTCGCTGGGGTAAACGCGCATGCTGATAACCAGTTGTAACACCCAGCTGTTTATTTCAAAAAAAAATTGGAAAAAAACTTAAAATAAATTAATTTGGTTTAAAATAAAAACATGTGTTTTGGTGCCTAAATTTTAAATTTGGTTTTGCCCTGAATTTCTGTTTTTGAAAAGGTTGGATTTAAAAAGTATTTTAAGTAAAACCTAAAAATATTATTAAATAAAATGATATTTTTATTTTCTATAAAAATCCTAATTTAGGTAAATTATTAGGATTTATTGGCTTTTATTTGGGTTTCTGAGTTTTCTGGAGTTTAAAAATCTATTTTGAAATTAAAAGGTATTTTAAATATACAAATATAATATCAACATTAGTTGGAAATATTTTTATTAAGTCCAAAACATTTCTAGAAACTTTTGTGATTTTTTTAGAATTTTTAGAAGTTATTTCATATTTTTCTGAGCTTTAATGAATTTTCTAGGCTTTTCTGATAATCTGAAATCAAAAATTAAATTCAAAACTCCCTCCTCTCCCTCCGGCCGACGCATGGACGGCCCAGATTGAGCTACGTCCCACGCGATCGGCCCATCCCCGCCATCCGCCCACCCCGCATACCCTCCTTCCCCTCCCGACACGTGTGCGGCCCGATTTCCCCGCGCCCCGGCCCATCTGCTGTCCACCCCTCCCTTTCCCCCCTGCCATCCGATCCCGATCCGGCCGCCCGCATCCCGCTCCCCTCCCTCTCTCGCTGACCGCCTGGGCCCACATGTCAGACTCGTCTCCTACCCCGCCCTTCTTCCTCCCGCGCTGCCGCCGAGCCGCAACGGCCGCCTTGCCCTTCCTGGCCTCCCCGCTCTCCCGCGCGCGCCGCCCACCTCCCTTTCCTCTCCCGCATGACGCGCACCCACTTCCCCTCTCTCCGCACCCCCACCTTCCCACGCATTTTCCGTAACCGCCGCCGCCCCCGCGCCGCCCCTTCCCCTCACCCCTATAAGAACCCTCCCCCGGCTCCGCCTCATTCCGCACCGCAGCCCTCCGCACTTCCCCTCCCTTCCCGTGCGCAGGAGCACCCCCGCACCGAGAGCTTCTCGTGCGCGCCCCGCTGAGCCCTCCGGCGAGCAATCGTGATGTGGCACCAAGTAGCACTACAACTTTGGTTAGTTCTTGCAGTTCTCCGCACAATGTTCAAGAAGCTTTGAATACCAATTTTGAGATTTCTAATGTGCACAAGAGACATATTTGGGAATCTAATGAAGTCTATTTTCCAACGAATCAAACGGCACTTGATTTGGAGCTTCCAACACAAAGTTATGGCAATTTGATTAGATGGTGTACGAGCTGTCCGGAGAGACGCGCGAGACTTGCCAAACATAAAGAGTTCGAGTATTGCAGTGCAAGTAAGGGTAAAATCCGACCACACCATGACTTTCTAAAGGTGGAGAAGGACTCTTTTTCAGATTCCAAATGGATTTGGAAGCCCCTTGAATAAGAAAACAAAACATATAAAGATTTGAAACCGATTCGGACTCGGATTGAGACAGCTGGCAAGACCGATACTAAAACGTCCATAACTTTCACAAACGGAGTCCGATTTGGGCGTTCTTGGACTCGTTGGAAAGCTATTTTGAAGCCCCACACAATGGATGAGGTTCCAGCCATGGAATCCTTACGGTCAAGTCGCAAATTGAGAGAGAAACCGGAGGTAGCAGTTTAGGTATTTCCTTTTTAGTTCGTATTGGAGTTTGTTTCGGCCTTAGGCCAAGTAGTGCGTGAGTTGTAATCAAGACCGTGCATTGTGCACCAATATAAGACCAGGGCCATAGCCCCATTGCAACTCAGGTTATGAATTGAGAAATAGAAACCAGAAAATCACCATGGTTTGGTGGCCATTGTTGGCGTATTCTTGAGATTTCCATCGAGGAATTGCTCTTGGTGTGTTGAATCCAATTGTGGTGTTGGATTTTACTCGCTGAAACTTTGGTTTCTCTGCCCTTTGTTCACGTGCTGCGGTGTGCGTGGGAGAAGGCTTATCTTGCAGAGGGCATCCAACAAAGCGTATCGTGAAAGATCAGGGCCAAAGCAACGGGGTTCAACTAGCTTGCTAGGTGGATCCGCATCATCTTGGTATCAGAGCGTGGTTAATCACGGTACGAGGTTGCTGAATTTTTTTTAATGGCGGGTTCTATGAAGACTGAAGATGGCGAGGCGCGACATAATCATGCCGAGCTAATTGGGGAGGTGCCCCAATATGCGGCGTCTTTGCCGCCCGAGGTACGAATTGGATTTGAAGCGACACGTGACTACTTCTTAAGTTGTCACCGGAAGCTTGAAGGCGAGGTTGATGATTTAGGGGCGCAAATTGATGCTTTGACGGAGGCGCTACGCAACCAGCCACCACAATTTCAGCATGCCGAAAGGGGACCTCAATATCCCAAACGGCGCGCACCATATGAAGACGACGAACACGAGGAGGTCTTTGATGGTGCAGCGAGCTTTGCTCCACAACCACGCCTTGCTCGGGACTACCGTGGTGCTGACCGTGGTAGGGACATGCATGGCAGAGGTGCTGCCCATGGTGGAGGTATGCATGATGGTGTTGGGTTTGCTCAGCGTGTTACCGTGGATGATGGAATTGGGCGGATAAAAATTTCTATCCCATCATTTAATGGTAAAGCTGAACCGGAGGACTACATGGATTGGGAGATGCGTGTCGAACAAATTTTTGACACCCATCACTATACTGAGGATAAGAAGATCCGTTTGGCGACAATTGAGTTCACCAGATATGCTCTTGTTTGGTGGAACCAATTGTGTCGCGTAGGAGCTCGTCGCATACTTGGGCACAATCAAGAATATTTTGATGCGACGTTTTGTCCCAGCACACTACACGAGGACCTTGTACAACCGGCTATAACAACTACGTCAAGGTAATTCTAGTGTTGATGAATATTATAAAGAGATGGAGATGTTGATGATCCGTACAGGGACAGCGGAGCATGATGAGGCTACTATGGCACGTTTCTTTAATGGGTTGAATGAGGATGTGCAAGATAGGGTGGAGATGGTCCATTACTACAACATTCAAGACTTGGTGCATCAAGTTGAACGTGCTGAACAACAATTGAAGCATAAACAAGCCAAGGGTGGACATGCTAACACTCAAACAAAGTCATAGAGGCGTTCATTACAGCAAGGCGATGATGTGGGTTCACACTCCAAAGTGGCGGCATCAAGCCGTTCAAATGGTGCTCTTTCAAAGGAGGTAAGCAACAGAGGTAAAGAAGCAACTAAAACTGATTCTAGTTTGCCTTCTAATGCTTGTGCTAGAGAAATTGAGTGTTTCAAGTGCAAGGGAAGGGGTCATATGATGCGTGATTGCCCAAATCAACGAAGAGTGCTTCTCACTAAAGATGGCTATGCTTCAACAAGTTCTAGTAGTGATTCTGAAAGCGAGAAATCCGACGATTCCAAGGAGGATGTTGTCTATTGTGATCCAGAATTGAATGATGTTAATCTTTTGGTTCAAAAGGTGCAAAGCAAAGAAACTGAAACCAAAGGACAGTGGTGGAGTGTTTTCCAAGCGGAGTGCAAGATCAAAGATAAAGCATGCAAGTTGATCATAGATGGTGGAAGGTATACCAATGTAATTAGCAAAGATTTGGTGCATGCTTTAGGGCTGTCCACGTGGAGGCATCCTCAACCACATCATGTGGAGTGGCTACACAGCTCCGGAAGACTAAAGATAACTCACAAGGTACGTGTTCCATTTGTTGTTGGTGACTATGTTGACAACGGGGATTGCAACGTAGTTCCAATGAATGCATGTGGGTTATTGTTGGGAAGACCATGGCAATATGATTGCCATGCTACGCATGAGGGCCGGTCCAACACATACACTTTTGTACATGGGGGAAAGAAGCATATGTTGAAACCAAAATTGGAGAGTGCTATTCATGTTGATAAAGAAATTACAGCTTAGAAGAAGCAAATTCCCAAGATTACCCCAAAGCCGAGGACGGCTTTGCTTCAAGGAGGGGAGGATGATGTGGCACCAAGTAGCACTACAACTTTGGTTAGTGCTTGTAGTTCTGTGCACAATGTTCAAGAAGCTTTGAATACCAATTTTAAGATTTCTAATGTGCACAAGAGACATATTTGGGAAGCTAATGAAGTCTATTTTCCAACGAATCAAACGGCACTTGATTGGAGCTTCCAACACAAAGTTATGGCAATTTGATTGGATGGTGTAGGAGCTGTCCGGAGAGACGCGCGAGACTTGCCAAACATAAAGAGTTCGAGTATTGCAGTGCAAGTAAGGGTAAAATCCGACCACACCATGACTTTCTAAAGGTGGAGAAGGACTCTTTTTCAGATTCCAAATGGATTTGGAAGCCCCTTGAATAAGAAAACAAAACATATAAAGATTTGAAACCGATTCGGACTCGGATTGAGACAGCTGGCAAGACCGATACTAAAACGTCCATAACTTTCACAAACGGAGTCCGATTTGGGCGTTCTTGGACTCGTTGGAAAGCTATTTTGAAACCCCACACAATGGATGAGGTTCCAGCCATGGAATCCTTACGGTCAAGTCGCAAATTGAGAGAGAAACCGGAGGTAGCAGTTTAGGTATTTCCTTTTTAGTTCGTATTGGAGTTTGTTTCGGCCTTAGGCCAAGTAGTGCGTGAGTTGTAATCAAGGCCGTGCATTGTGCACCAATATAAGACCAGGGCCATAGCCCCATTGCAACTCAGGTTATGAATTGAGAAATAGAAACCAGAAAATCACCATGGTTTGGTGGCCATTGTTGGCGTGTTCTTGAGATTTCCATCGAGGAATTGCTCTTGGTGTGTTGAATCCAATTGTGGTGTTGGATTCTACTCGCTGAAACTTTGGTTTCTCTGCCCTTCGTTCACGTGCTGCGGTGTGCGTGGGAGAAGGCTTATCTTGCAGAGGGCATCCAACAAAGCGTATCGTGAAAGATCAAGGCCAAAGCAACGGGGTTCAACTAGCTTGCTAGGTGGATCCGCATCATCTTGGTTTCAGAGCGTGGTTAATCACGGTACGAGGTTGCTGCATTTTTCTTAATGGCGGGTTCTATGAAGACTGAAGATGGCGAGGCGCGACATAATCATGCCGAGCTAATTGGGGAGGTGCCCCAATATGCGGCGTCTTTGCCGCCCGAGGTACGAATTGGATTTGAAGCGACACGTGACTACTTCTTAAGTTTTCACCGGAAGCTTGAAGGCGAGGTTGATGATTTAGGGGCGCAAATTGATGCTTTGACGGAGGCGCTACGCAACCAGCCACCACAATTTCAGCATGCCGAAAGGGGACCTCAATATCCCGAACGGCATGCTGCGTAAAAGTTTTTCATGGATTAGACTTTGCTTTTCAAAAATATTTTTGAAAACCTTGCGGATGGATGGAATCTGTGAGAGATTAAAACCTGGTGGATGGATGGAATTCGTCAGAGTTGCGCAGTGAAAACGTGTGGATGGATGGAATCCATACGTGATCTTTTGGAAACGATGGTCCAGGTGGGATGCCCGTGGATAGGTTGGTGTATGGTCGGAGCCTACAATGACGATATTATTTTCGATTACAAGTATTGTTTTTACATACTGTATTAAATTCAGCATTTTTAATCTATTTACCGTATTTCCTTAAATGTTGTTTTATGCAAACTAACCCTATAAGCCTACCATTGAAGCCTTTATCATTATGATGCATTTCTCCGTGCGATTTGCGGAGTACAAGTTTGTACTTACATTGCAACCTCCATACAGAGAAAGATGTCGTCGACTACGGTGAAGATTAGGACGAGTAAGCCATGTCTTACTGTTGTTTGCCTGTGAGCAGGCTTGAGCTTCGCTTCTTATCAGTTTGCTTCCATAGTTATTTGCTTTATTTATCTTTGCCAATGGGCATTGATGTAAGATTTGGTCATAAGGTCGTACTCTTTTACTTAATATAAGAAGTCATTTGTGCTTAGTATTTATCTTTGTTGTCACTGTGTGCACTAGCTGATCCTAGACTGGTGCGATTTACACAGAGGATCCAAGAGTCGTTACTTCGGGTTCCGACACTAGTCGATCTCGAGGTGTTACCTGACGGATTGAGGTAGGAGGCTCGGGGCAGCTATAGCCGGTGGCATCGTCGGCGAGGGGTAGCCGGAGAGGAGCAAGCGACAGCAAAAATGGAATGTCGGTGACGAGGGGAGGCCGAGGGTGGCGCCGACGAGGACCGAGGAGCTTCGGAGAGGGCCGGCGGCGTGCAGCGGTGGTGAGCTGTGGGGGGAGCTTGGCGTTGGCGAGGTACGGGCGAGGGGAGGCTCGGGCGAGGTTGGTAGTAGATTCGGGGCACTCTGAGGATGGTGCAGGTGGGAGGAATTTGGCTAATTTTGCACGAATTGCCGGTGGGCTCGTCGGCCAGCCATAAAGAAGAAAAGGGCGCCGACGAGCTTACGGGGGATGGGAGCTCGATTGCTTGCTGCGGGAGGGAGAGCAGAGTGTGGGGAGATCAATGGGGGCCTCGACGCCTTTTATAAGCAACCGAGCGGGGCTGGCAACAGGCGGCGACCGAGTGGTCTTTTCGGGCAGGCGGCGGTGGCAGGTGGTGTGACCGGGCATTGCTGTAGTAGGATCCAATGTGATCTTGCTCATGACGCCTCAGCGCAGTAGCTGTAGCTTTGCGGCACATGAGCCGGCTGGCAGAAGATTTTTGCCGCGTGGCCAAGCGAGGCGACAGGGTAGGGAAGAACCAGGGCGATGGCGTCGAGCTGTGGGCGACGGGGGTATTGCCGGGATGGTGTGCGAGCGCGCTGCCTAGGCAATGAGACCAGGGCGAGCCACTGGCGACGGCTGTGCATGCACGCCACAGGGAGATAGAGCGGACGCGGAGCAGAGAGGAGACGGGGAGGAGGGGAAAGAAGAAGTGCGGGCGGGGGCGGGCCCGTGGGGCAGTGAGCAAAAGAGAGGGAGAAGTGGGCTGGGCCGCTTTGGCCGACCGAAGGCCCACTCTTCCCCTTTTCTTTTATTTATTTATTTATTTGGTATATATGTTTGTGTATATATTCTTATGTTTGTTCATTTTACTTGCTCACTAACTTTTCATACTTTTATTCCCTATATTACTAGACCCTTTCCTTGCACATGCACATTTTGCATGTGTGTGTGTATATATATATATATATGTTTATGTTTATGTTTATGTTTATGTTTGTGTTTTATTCTTTTACTTTTACTACTATTCATGCTATTATTTCGAAATGGAATGTTATATTTTAACTCAGGTTCCTCCATACATCCCCGACTTCCCCACGCAAGGGGTGTACTCCACGCCATACGTCCCTCCTCTAGATGCGATGGCGCCAACTGAGGGTACGCATCGTTGGATCTCGCTTTTATCCCAATGCTTTATGCAACAAACTAACGATATTTCTACTATTGCAGGTCTTTTCTGCCCTGAGCAAGGATATGGCATCTCCCTAGGCCCGGACGATCCGGACCAGTACTTTTTGGACTGGCCCAGGCCGACGTCCGGCTCTGCACCTTGGGGCACACCACCAGAGGTTCTCTCCGAGAGTGCCCTCACCAGTGCACCGAAGGGCACACAGGCAGCGGTGCAGCCCACTCCACTAGCTCAACGGCGGGTGCGACGGTCTCCTGAGCGTCTTACATTGTCTGGGCATCGTCACCCGTTGCAGCGGAGGACGGCCAAGCGGGGCCGTATGGGAGGACACGAATGCGGAGGTGGAGGGGGCCAGGGTGGTGATGGAGGGGGTGTTGGGGTCTTGGGGATGCTGTTGGGGGACAGTAGAGCTCGCTATACACTATTGTTCATGTGTTGTTTACGTTTGTTACTTATGTAATTAACTTTTACTTGTACTGTGCCGAGCTTACTTGTAATTCTCCTTACCTTCTCGACACGCACAGCAAACGAACAATAAATTGCATTGATGGCAACCACAGTAAAGTACGAACCATTCAATTACATGCTTAACAACATTAAAAATTATTTCGAATAACAGTCCTTAGTACAACAGTACAACCTTACACATCGTTGCTTATAGGTGGAACGAGTCTCGTGGCACCCACATGGAGTATTGCTGAGGGGGCTGCCTCGGACGTGGCTAGCCATCGTTGTAGTGGCAAGTACATATACAACTAGGGTTCACACAGCAGCATGTTGGATCGTACGATCGTACGAGCTCTCTATGTTGATGACCTCCTCGTTGCCCCTCTCCCGCTCCATCTGCTGACGGAGGTCATCGTTCTACTCTTCAAGAGTGTCAATCCGTTCCTCCAAATCAGCAATTCGCTCCCACAATGTATGCATATACATTGAAATATACCGTTCATGGGGAGGATCAATCCGTCGCATAAAGTCACATTTATCCATCTGCTACAAACGAACGTTAACATTGAAACTCTATTAGTAGTACAACATAATAGATGAGAGCGAACTTGTACCCTGGAGTATAGGCATCGAAAGAAACATTGACCGCCATCCATATGGCCTTCTGCCACCTGCACCACTGCGTCCTGCATGTGTTTGTGTTTCGACCACACTGGCTAAGCGCACCTATTTGGCAACAAGTAGTACGTAGTGCCGAAGTTCTCCTTCCTTTCGAGTGAAAGATCCTCCTTTGGTGACCCATGTTTGACCAACCCCTCAGCGTCTATCATGGTGGCTTACTCTACAATGAAGAAGATAGTTATTCCAACCAGCAATACCTCATCCATTCATTTTATAGCGTAGCTACGAGCCAGCTTTGCTCAGTGACATGACATGACGACCCAACTTTTCTTAGTAACATGACAGCACAAGCCAACTTTGCGTAGTGAGAAGACCGTGCACACCAGCTTTGCGCAGCGACATGACCGCATGGTCCAGCTTTCTGTAGCGACATGACTGCACGGGCCAGCTTTCCTCAGTGACATAACATGATGGTGCAGCTTTTCGCAGTGACATGATAGCATGACCCAGCTTTGCGCAGTGAGAAGACCGAAAGCGCCAGCTTTACGCAGTGACATGACTGCACGGGCCAACTTTCCGCAGTGACATGACCGCACAGGCCAGCTTTCCTCGGTGACATGACATGACGGCATAGCTTTTCGTAGTGACATGACAGCACGACCCAGCTTTGCGCAGTGGGAAGACCGAACGCGCCAGCTTTGCACAGCGACATGACCGCACGTGCCAGCTTTCCGCAGCGATAAGACCTCACAGCCCAGCTTTGCACACTTGGTAGCTTTGTGTAGTGCCGGGACCACACAGGGACATTCATGTACCGACAGGGCAACAAGGGACCCTATAAAATGAGGTCGGGGAGATTTCTCATAGAACCCTGCGCAATCAAACCCCACACTACACCGTGCTTCCTTCACCACACCGGGATGGAAAAAAAGGCAGAAGAAGCAATGGGACAAGATGATGAAGCAATGGGAGGAGACCCGCGACTTAGCACAATCAGCTGCCGCCCGCAATGAGAAAGTAATGGCTGCTGCGGCCTGAGTAGAACAAACCTAGCATGCTACGAGGTCAGCTCCCTGCAATGACGCGCCCCGTAGTAACAACCCCATCCCGAGTGTTCCTACCGAGCATTCGCCGTAACTCTCACCCGAGGGGGAGATGTCTCCCTTTGTTGGTGCCAGGACACATGCAAGTTCTTCAAGTCTAAGCACTGCCTCAGCCTAGGTATGCGTTACTAAAGTTGCACAAACTACTCCAATGACTATCCCGACCGCCGTCTAGACACTGAAACCTATCGGCAGCCGGTAAAGTCTAGGTGCGCCGCTTTCCCCTTACCTTTTCTCCTTCACAGCACGCACTAACAACCTCTCTCTTGTATTCACAGTCCCTGGAACCCCTATGTGGCTACCGCAAATGAATCGATCTTGAGATCCACCCAGAGGACCAGTGAGCGCTCGACTTCGAGGAGTGGAATGTCGCAAGGTCATCGGAGATCCGAGAGGAGGAGCGCCACAAGAACGAGCAAACCCTGCGTCTACAACGCGAGGCAAAAACTCATCTCAAAGCGTGCACGTGTAGGGAGCAGGAGGCTCGTGAGAGGGAGCGCGAGAGAAAGAGGGAAATGGTGACCAAGGCAAAAGAGGCCGTCGAGGAGTTCAATGCCGAGCTGGCAAGAAAAGGAAAATGGCCCCGGTCCACACAGTAGGTCGTACGAGCAGTTGGGTGGGTTAGTCGCACATGATGCTATATGTTATGCATGTAATCAAAAAGTACGCGGTATATTACTCCCAACTGTATTATGAAGTCTATTTAAATTCGGACAATCTTATTTTCTTGTCTTTTCGCATTCAATTATTCACATAGCAAGTCATCTAACAATATTAACATACCGGTTTTCTCCGTATACGAATCTCCAGTAACATCACAATATCACTTATCATCGTATTTACCGATCATTCTAAGGTCAATTGTTCTTAAAAAATTCCCAAATTTTTTTACGCACCTACAACATACAATGACCATAAACTTTTATTACAAATCTAGCAGATTATTTTTTAGTTATAATCTACAAAATTGATAAAATATACAAAATTCATGGGGGACTGAAACCAGTTGCCCTCTGGGTGGGCAACTCCACATGCAGTCGCCCTTGGCTGGGCAACTGGTTCCAATCGCCCAATAGTCGAGCGACTGGAGCTCTATCGCCTGGCCGTTGGGCGATTGGCTCCAGTCGTCACCCCCCGAGCGAGTGAGCCTATTTGTGTAAAAATGTTGCTGCGGACATATTTCTATAATTTTGAATAAAAATAGATTATTTGTACAAAAAATCCATATTCTGCTGACATCCTCCATCCGAACAGCAGTTCCATCTCAGAGATGCTTTTACTACAATTACCTTCAAGTAAATTCACGGACTAACTACTCCCTGCATTAAGACTTCTCCATCCTTGTAGATCACCATCTTGCAACTCTTGGTAGCGGCCTACCTGCAAGATTCAGGAGATAATGATTAATTAGTGCCACTACTACAGAAAGCCTAATAATACTAGACGCCAAATCACAGACGGTTTTGTGAAACCGTCTATGATGTACACTATTACAGACGGTTTTAATTTGGATGTCGTCTGTGGTATTTGTGGCGGGAAAAAGGAGTTTCACATACGGTTCTTACAGCTGAACCGTCTGTGATACTGGAATATCACAGACGGTTTTTATTATAAAACCGTCTGTGATAATCTGGAATATCACAGACAGTTTTTATTATAAAACCATCTGTGATACATTTCCCACCTTGCAATCCCTCAAAATTTCATATTTTACCGCTTAAGTCCGAGTATGATTCAGTTTTGAGACACCTTCAGTAAAACGGGCATAACTTTTGCATACGGTGTCCGTTTTCGACGTTCTTGTACTCGTTGGAAAGCTAACGATGAGCCCGATCCAAAACAATGACTGGCTTAAGCCAGTCGCCCTCCGAGACCCCGAAAATCAGCCATCTTTGGACCTAAACCTGTGTCGCAAGTTTTTTGGTTTCTTTTTTTGCCCTTTTTCTTGGTCTTCCTTTCGGAATTTGGATTTTTCTTCAACTGAAAAGTTATAGATCTCATCGAAACCTTTCAAATGAGTATATATAAGCTATATGAAACTTTGCTATTTTATCTTTTTAGACTAATTATTTATATTGCATCGGTATATAAAATTTTGTGCTCTAATTCACAGACGGTTCTATATATAGAACCGTCTGTGATATTCATTCATCATAGACGGTTCTATATATAGAACCATCTGTGATAATCTGACCGCTGGGCCCATCGATCCTCCTCAACCCAATCCTAGCCAATAGAAATCCACCAATCCTCACCCCACAGATCGTAGCACCGCACAACCGCATTGAACCAGACCGCACGACTCCACTGCTACAGTGCGGTCGTGCGGTGCCGGACCGCACGACCGGCCACATGTCAGCACCACGGAGACGCGCGGTCGACCAGGGGCTACAAATGGAATTTATTTGCTCCGAGAGCTAAAATTGGAATTTTAGTTACCTACAGTGCTAGATGTGTCCAAGATTCGTCCCTGTGTGCTCGCCAGCTAGCGTACCGTAGTACGTGATCTCATCCGCTGGGCCTCAACAACACAATATGTTTGGTTGAGAAATACTGCCATTTACACGCTTTGCCAAAGGGGTACCAACGCTGGTGCTGGCGGCGGCGGCGATAATAAAAACACTCTAGCAATCACCTCCCCTCCATCTTAGATCCTGACACAGTGTTGCACCGAGGTGGTATTCTGGCCCTGATCAACTCGGCTTCGGCTTCTGGCTTATTTTTTACTATTCATAAGTTTCGTCTTTTTCTGAACTTTTGGCTTTTTGTTGAGCTTTTTTGCCGGTTCTTTTTTTCCCGTATTTGTTTGTATTATACGTAATGGGCTAACATATTTTTATATTTTTAAATTTTTTTTAAATTTAATTATGCTAAATAAGCCTCTCACACATTCTGATGTTTTTTCATCACTACTGATGTTTTCAGCTATAAGCCATGAGCTTTTCAGCCGAACCGATCACCACCAGAGTCAGCCGCACGCAGCGGTCACCAAGCTAAGAAACTAAGCGAGATGAGATAGAGGAGAAGAGTTGCCGATGGCGACGTTACAGGTACGGAAGGTGGAGGTAATAGCATTGGCAGGTGGTAGTCACCACATTAAGAAACTAAGCGAGATGATGTGGATGAAAAGAGTTGCTGATGGCGACGCTTAGGATACGGGAGGTAGAGGTAACAAGATTGGCAAGTAGCGGTCACCATGCCAAGA
Organism: Dendrocalamus sinicus; assembly: GCA_036346575.1. Taxonomy (NCBI): domain Eukaryota; kingdom Viridiplantae; phylum Streptophyta; class Magnoliopsida; order Poales; family Poaceae; genus Dendrocalamus; species Dendrocalamus sinicus. The sequence goes on along the minus strand of JAYEVI010000087.1, from coordinate 15,761 downwards.
AACCAAGCGAGATAAAGATTTGAGGAGAAGAGTTGCCGATAGCAGCGCTGGGATACCACTTGATATAAACAACCAAATACACACTAGAGATGTTTACATGCAATTCAACTTTTAAGGAACTAATGGGGTGGGCACTGATGGCTGGCTTAACGGGGTTACGATTTTGTAGACAGATAGCATTGTGCATATTGCTCTAGAACCCCGGTGGGTGGCCAGGTTCAACAGCCCCACCGAACCAGCGCCCTGAGCTTGTCCTGCCATCATGTCCAACAATTAGCACATTTGTTTGGCTTTAATCTGTGCTTCTTGAAACAACAGCAGCCAGTACAGGCACAGTCACAGGCCCAGACAGAATAAAAACAGACACGGATGGCGCACACAGTTTTGTGCTAAAGAAACCATTTGAAAAATCCACATTAGGAAGCCGCGCTGTTTATTTCCACTTCCCAAGAAGGCAAACGCCCAAACAGGACCTACAACAAATCACAAAGAACCCATACAGTACAGACTAGTATGCAATATGGATACATGATCCGGAAATTATGCAGCAAACCGACAAGCACTTCATCGCCAAACAAAGATGAGAACAAAGCCAGATAACTTCAGTAATATCCTGATAGTAACTTCAACAAAATAACCAATCCATCCAAACGAAATAACCAATCCACGCAAGCCTAAAACCCCTAGTTCAACAACTGATAAAAGCTAAATCTCCAATAAACTAAGTAACCAAGTCATTTGCAGTCTAGATAAAAAGATAGATATGGAGCAAAAATTGCCGGCGTTCTGCTTTAGGAAGAGATGTCATTCGGCGAGCGAGAGAGAAGCCAGTTGCTGCTCAGGTGTGGTTTGGAGCTGCTGAGCAGTGCGGAGAACCTCCATGGCCTCAGATACCTTGGCCTTCAGAGCGTCTGGCGACTCAAGCAGGTGCAGCACTTCAGTCTGGTCCATCTCCAGAAGCATGCCAGTCACCTTGGCAGCCTGGTCATGCTCCAGCTGATCAACAAGTGGGTACAAGTTCTCACCAAGCATCTGCAATTATAAACAATGCAAGGTCAAGAAATGTTCCAGAAAAAACATCTTCCCCGATTAAAAAAACAATGCGCAGAAAATGGAGGACACAGTTTATTGTACCATTCTTTGCTGATCAGGGGCTGCGTTAGCCAGTGCAGTAGCCAATGCTCCAATTGGAATAGGCTGTGACGCACCAGCATCTCTCTTAGGCATCCCTCCCATCTCATATGGGGATGGCATCACACCGCCAACACCATGCAAGGCAGGATCAGGCATGCCGCGTCCAGTAGGATAGCGGTAGCCACGGCCACCCCTAGACATCATCTGCAGCATAAATGAATTTCAGAGTATGGTTCTATATTTCTTTAGGAAAATAGTTCCTCCCCTATGCAAAGCTCTAAATACCTCAGGGCATGTTAATGCAAAGACTGAATTTAACAATGAATCATTTAGTTTACAGCAAATGAAGAAAACATAACTATGTGCAGCATACCTGTTGCTGAACCATTGGCATGGTTCCACCAGCACCAGCACCAGCACGCCTACCAGCTGGGTGTTGTGGTTGCTGCCCTTGCTGAACCATAGGCATGATAAAGTTTGGCATTGGGCCTGCACCTGGCCTCATCCCAGACATGAGGGGTTGCTGGAAGCCAAATCCAGGCTAAAAAGGAGCACAATTTTATCAAACCAAGATGCATATATAAATATATTGCATGAGAGGTTGCTGAAAGCCAAATCCAGGCTAAAACGAAGCACAATTTTATCAACCCAAGAGCCAAGATGCATATATAAATATATTGCACGAGAGGTTGCTGGAAGCCAAATCCAGGCTAAAAAAGAGCACAAGTTTATCAACCCAAGATGTATATATAAATATATTGCACAGGCAAGCATTAAGAGAATTCTACTTCTACATGATGCCAAGCAAAATATCATACGACCAACCTATTACAAAAGTACTTAAGCTTTGTCCACCTACATCTAACAAGTGCCCTTGAGCAAGATTTTTTTTCAGCTAAGACTGGCAGTTGGAACAGTATGATTAATGGCAACTAAGAAACAGCAAAGCTTTGCATACATTGGTTGGTAAGAAAGCAGACTAGTAGTAACTTAGTAACAATGGCACACACACGTACATCAAAGCATGGATCAGGAGTAAGACCAGTCAGAAAAAGTAAACATTATGCCTCTTATGCTAAAGTAATAGCATACGTTTACATGAAAAACCCAAAGCGATATAATTTTATTAAATGTAACTTTATATTTAGCTAGATGACAAACCCTATATACATCATAAACATTAATACTACTCACCTGAGGGTTGATAAACGCTGGTGGTGGCTGACCATAAAACAGTTGCTGACCAACTCCAGGAACACCAGGAGGAAACATGGGCATGCGAGGACCAACTGAAGGGGCCATTGGAACAGGACGCAATTGTGAAAATTGTGCCTGCAACAGACAGCAACATTAGTGACAGACATCATACTACAGCACAAAAACACTATAATTGAAGATAATAGAAGTCATGTGTCAAAAATTTCACTAAAACATGGCAATTCTATTGATAATCTAAAATATTTATATTACAAGTGCATATTAAGACATCTCAAAAAAATTTAACTACTACACAATAGTATTGAAAAAGCACTACTCCCATAAATTACGTCCATAAATTAAATAATGGGTGCAATAAGATAGCATATCTGTGGTGTCATACATATAAAAATATTTCCATCTGCATAGGATTTGTTGAGAAACTTAAGTGAGAAAATACACATAACGAGAAACTCTGCATCAAATAGGGATGATAGATATCCATGAAAAAACTGACAATGAGGCAGAACACCATTTCACCCAACAAAGATTCTTACCTCCAGCCTTGCTTTCCTGTCTTCCTTGCGCTGTGCAAGTGCAACATAAAGTGGTTTGCTGCCAACCACCATGTTGTTCATTCCGGCAAGCTACATAGGTGAAACCACCGAAAGAAAAATAAACACCAACGCACACACTAAATATTATATACAAAGAATACAAATCCATCTTACAGCTCGAGAAGCATCTTCAGCAGATTTAAAAGCAACAAATCCAGAACCTCTGCTAACACCATTTGAATCCCGCATGACCTATGACATAGTTTCAATTAGTAACAGAAATTTAGAAGCATAAAGTCATGTATGCATCAGTAGGTGAAAATTTAAACAAACCTTGCAGGAAGTAATAGTGCCGAACTCAGCAAAAAGTTCACGCAACTTTTCATCATCGATACCATCATCCAAGTTCTTTAGATACAAGTTAGTGTTTTGATACTTCTCTGCTGCCTCTTGAAGATTCTTTTCAAACTTCTCCTTCAGTTCCATCTCTCTTTCCGACTTCTTCTGTGCTCTTCCAACATACCATTCCTTATCATTAAATTTCTTGCCATTCAACTCTTGAACAGCCTGAGCAGCATCATCTGGATTTTCAAAGTTGATAAATCCAAAACACTTGGATCTTCCATCCGGCTCCCTCATTACAACAGCACTAGTTATGGTTCCAAATTTTCCAAAGATTTCCTTCAGGTCATCTTCAGTGGTAGTCTCAGATAGGTTCTTTACATAAACATTATTGAACTTGACATTGCCTGGAGCATTATCCCTCTCTTGCTTACGAATAAAAGGCCCAACATACACCTTCTTGTCATTCATAAGCATCCCATTGAGTTTATCAATAGCAGCCTGAGCAGCCTCGTCGCGCTCAAACTGAACGAAGCCGTAGCCCTTTGATTCTCCAGAAGCATCTGTTGCAACTTTACACGAAAGAATGTTTCCAAACACACAGAACGTATCACACAAAGCTTTGTTGTCTATTGACTTATCAAGATTCTGGAAACATGAAAGTCAGGAAGTCAGGCAGCATAACTGTCATAACCAACAAGTCAAGAATAGCATTCAGAATATGCAAACACACCTTAATAAATATATTTGCTGCGCCACTCTTGCGCAAGCTGGGGTCACGGTTAGAATACATTATCCTGATAGGTTTTCCATTGATAGGAGTGTAGTTGAGCATTTCCAGCGCCCGTGCAGCTACAAGATACAAGGAAGCACAGTTATTGATAAGCACATGGTTCTATAAGAAAAGGAACAGATATATCTTAAGGAGAAAGTGAGAGACAACAATCAGTAGTAACATCTCCATGCCATGGAAACGGTTTCTTAAATGTACAAACTCTGGACAACATCCATTACTATTTCTACAAATCAGAAATCCTGGTATATAGGGGGTGTTTGGGACTGCTCCACTCCACGTTTTTCAGCTCCGCTCTATGTTTTTTAGCCAAACAGGTTCAGCTCCACGCACTCTGTTCGAGGAAAAAAAGATGGAGTTGTGAGAGCACCTAAAAGGGTGCTCCACAAACTCTAGGTTTTTTGTGGAGCTGCTCCACAGTAGAATTCGTGGAGCAGAGTTTGTGATGCAGTCCCAAACACCCCCATAGATCCAGATTTCTATATTACCTTTACGGGAGCGGAACAACTAAATGCATGCAAACACATGCCTCCCATAAACATAGACGTACATTAACTAAATTAATTTTGTCACAACGTGCGATGCACAATTTTAGGTAATACACTCCAGATTTGTGGACACCCACATACCCAAGGGAAAATACAAAAACAGGAAAGTGGTAAGATCGAAGTAGGCCACAGTCCGAAAAGAACAACATTTTTGTTGTAAAAAAATCCGTCCTGAAACCGTTCGTCGACCATCGAAACCCTAACCGCCTAAAAAACAGCATATCAGACCCTAACCGCATCAAAACACTAACCACGCCGCCGCCATCAACACACCAACCGTGGCCACCGATCGACGAAACCGCATCAAAACCCTAACCGCCCCAAATCCGACCGCCCTAAAAATGAACTCGATCGAAACCCTAGCCGCGCAACAATGGAACTAATCGACCGGCGGAGGGATCGGAGACGGGATTCTCTCACCATCGGTAGGGTTGCTGTAGTTGACGTAGGCGTACCCGAGCGACCTCCGCGTGGTGACGTCCCTGCAGACGCGCACCGACACGACGCCGCCGACCTGGGCGAAGACGTCGAAGAGCTGCGCGTCCTGCACGCTGACGTCGAGGTCCCCCACGTACAGCGACGTCGCCGGGAACGCCGCCGCGGCCGGGGAGCCGCCGTCCGACGCGGAGCTCGCCGCCTGCGCCGCCATCTCCGATCGAAGGATTTGAATTTTCTTTTTTGCGGATTTTTTTGGGGTATTTTTTTGGTTTAGGGTTTGATAAGGGTTGGGGGCTGGCTGGCTCCCAACTGCGGCGTGAGGAGAGAGAAAAAGGGGGGCGGCGGCGGGGCGGGGGAGGAGCGCTATTTGTAGCCCGCGCGGGCAAAACCCTCGTCGGACTCTACCCGTTGGATCGCGTGCGGCACAGTTGGACGGCTGTGATCGTGACGCGTGGGGCGTGCACGTGTCCCGGCCCGACGAAGGATCACTGACGTGGGCGGGCGGTGCCTCGATGGATGGATGGATGGATTGTACTAGAAGTAGAGGAATCACCTCCAGGATTATTATACCTTGGGAATCTAGGAATTCGAGTTTGGATGGTCTCGAAATCAAATGTGTACTAAATGTGAATCTCGTTGAAACTACAAAACTTCTAGTTGACTATTCTTTAATTTCGTTCTTTTCCAATTTTTTTAGTTTTTTATCTTTTCTCTTTTCGTATTTTTTACATTGTTCGTAATGGAATAATCTGTTTTTTTCTATTTTTAAACTTTTTAAAATGTGGTTGCGATAAAAAAAAAAGCTACCAGCTGCTACAGTGCAAAATAAGTCAGCTACCAAAAAAGCCCAACTAACACAACCTAACTCATATTAAATGTGAATTCAGTTACGAATGTAGCATGGATATTGTTAACAGCAGAAAAAAAAAATATGTTAATTATTGTGTAGAATTATTAATTTGGCGTGCTTCTTAGTACCGTGCTTTTGTAATTATGTGGAATTCTTAATCTGGGTTGTGTCCTATTTAAATCCGGTTGCAAGTATAGCATGGATATGGAGTGTATTGATTTTTTTGTGGAATTCTTAAATTTGATGTGCTTTTTCGCTATTTGTAGTTCCATTATTGCATCAAATTTGGGTTGGGTGGGCAATCAAGGTGAAAACTAACTCATAGTAAATATGAATTCAATTATGAATGTAGCATAGATACTGTTAAAATAATGTATTGATTGTTGCGTAGAATTATTAATGTGAAGTGCTTTTATTTACCATGCTGCTGCAAATTGTGTGGATTCTTAAATTGGGTGGATTACTGTGTTTTCATCAAATTCATAATTTGGGTTGGGCAGGGGTAATCGAGGCAAAAACTATCTCATATTAAATGCGAATTGGTTATTGTGAATGGATACTGAAAAAAATATTGTCCGAAAGTGTTATTTTGAAGTACTTACATTACTATGCTTATGTTATTGTGGGAAATCCTTAATTTGGATATTCGAAGGATGCATCTTTAGTTTCAAATGTAGCATGGATGCCGTTAAACAACAAAAATATATTGATTGCTATGTGGAAGTATTAATTGAAGTACTCTTATTATTGCTCTTTCTTTACTGTGCGGAATTCTTTATTTAGGTTGGCCGTGATGTCCAAGGTGCTTCCACGGATATATTTGTTCTAGATTTTAGCATGTTTGGAGAATGACGAAGGTGAAAAGGGAAGTTGAATAATGGTAAACTATGATATGTACGAATTTGGATAGTTTGCAAAATAAAAATACAAAACTAATATAGATTAAATGTGAACCCAATTACGAATGTAGTGCAGATACTGTTTTACAACAAGAACATGTTGATCGTTGTATGGAATTCTTAATTTGAGGTGATTTATATCATTGTGCTTCAGTTGTTGTGTGGAACTCTTAATTTGGCTTGATCAAGGGTTCCGTTGGCTATGCTTTTAATGGATGGATTGTTAGGATTTCAACTGGTTGAACCAGATTGAACAATGGTATACTACGACTTATGAATAAAAGTTTGGATACTAAAAAAGGAAAAATATAGAACTAAAACTTATTGAATGTAACTCTAGCCACGGTTATAGTGTGGGTACCATTAACAGCAAGAATATATTGATTCTTGTACGGAATTCTTAATTTAAAGTGTTTTTATTATTGTGCTTTCATTATTGTATGGAATTTTTAAATTGGGTGGATAAGGGTGAAGCTAGCGATGCTTCCATGAATGGATTTATTTTGGGTTTTGGTTGGTTCGAGAACGACTAGAGTGAAAATGGATCAAATAATGATATACTATAATTATGAATATAAATTTGGATAGTCTCCAAAAGCAAATTCGAAACTACCATGAATTAAATGTGTTTTCAGTTACGAATATAGTATGGATACCGTAAACCAAATATATTGATTGTTGTGTGGATCTAAAGTGCTTTCCTTTTATGTTATTGTGTGGAATTCTTAATTTGAGTTGGGCAAGGTTGACATAAACAATGATTGGATAGATTTTGCATTAGCTGTTTTTTCAAAAGAAAAGATGCAGTTGACTAACGCAATTTTAGAACCAATTGACCACACAATCTACAAATTTGCGATTGGTTTATTCAGAGAACCATTAAAAATATGGCTGAGGGGTATTTACAAGGTATTTACATGCATGGTGCATAGGACATCATCTTTCTTGATAAATAAAAACCAATTAAATTGTAAAGGATAACCCCTAAACATCTACTTTTTTTAAAAAAAAAATATTTCATAGGGACTCCAAAATCCCTTTCTTGCCAAATGACAGCATATATAAGAGCCCAAATCAAGTCCAAACCAGTTCTTCTTGGCAAATGTAGCCACCTCGGCACAAACCCAACGTGTCATCGTTCTACTTAGCATTCGAGTCACTATCACTCAATTTATGTGCCACCACATACCAACTAAGGAGATTAAGAGTGGTTGCTAGCGTAACACATACAGGAATATAGTCAAGTTATATTGGTTGTAACACTGATTTAGATGATGACTTGTCATGTTTAATATGGTGTTGTTGAGTAGAGTTCTTAATTTACATAGATGGACCATTTCACACTTGATTGAACTCAAACAATATAGATGAGTGTTAATTGACATGAAAACAAGTTTTGGAAGCATTTTGAAACTTTGTGCAAAACTGTCGGGTGCTCTGTAATTATCTCCAAAAATATAGGTGTGCTTTGCATATAGTCACAGCAACTGTGCATGGGGAATGTGTAGGGGTGCAAATGGGTTGGGTTAATCCCGACCGATCCGGTACCGAATCCAGTCGGTACTGGATTGGGGAAGGGAATTTGGTATCCGGTCGGATTCGGATTCGGGAGAGTTGTTATCCGACCGAATAGTATCGGTATTTGGATACCGGATAATTATCCGGTCGGATATCCGGTAAGAGCTAAGAATTCACCTTTTATTTTGCTAGTATTTGTTTTTTGTCGTGTTGGTTGGTTGAGATGTGCAGTGTATAGAAAGTTTTCCTAGATCGTATAAGCTTAAGTTCTCTAAAAGGAATATGACATTCAGTTGTGGCAACTATAAATATACAAACTAAAATAGTGTTTTATTTCTAATTCTGCTGCTTGTGCAATTGGAATTCTAAATTTGCTCATTAAGATCACTCTTCCTAGGTAATGGAATGAAAAGCATGTAATCAGAGTATTATTAAACGATAAACTTTGGCATGCTTCAGTAAATGAACAGGTAAAATTATCAAAAGTCTATTATCCCCAATTGTATACTGTCTCTACCTTAATTTAGTAAAATTTCTTTAGCCTAGTAAAAGAAAATGCTGTCCGTCAAGAATCAAGATTCATCTTGAAACGCCCCACCTCAATGGGCAATTTTGGGGGAAACAAGGAGGCATATGTTTGAGGGTAAGCCAACAAAGAGTTCAACTGATGAGAAAAATAGTTAAAAAAAAAACAGAATTTCTTTGCTGTTCAAATTTAACACCCAACTAAAATTTTAGAAATTTCAACGAATTTCTCACAGTTGGATATCTTTGAAGATTGGTGTGTCGCACCTCCACCTCCATCTACAGTGAGTGACACCATTTTCGGCTGATGAATTATAATCATCATTATATACTTATGTCTAACAGTTTAATGCTTGAAGTGATGATTGTATGGTTTAGCATATGTTACTTTTCGTATGCACGTACTATCCGTCTACATTATTCGTTTTCGATCCGAAACCGTCAAGTATCCGTTCCAACGGCACCGTATTCGAAATTCCGAATCCTCCGAATTTGTATTCGTATCCGGTTTTACCGTATCCGATCCCAAATCTGAGAAAAAAATATGAGTTAGAATACGGTATGAACAATATCTGTCCGAATCCAATCCGATTGCACCCCTAGGAATGTGAATGTATGATCAAGGAGGGACCGTTGCAGTGTAGTCAAGGGAGGTGTCGACAGCTTATGAATTTGGGAGACTTACATAAAGCCTACAAGCTTATCTTAAACAATTGCCATTTTCAGACTAACAAAAAGCTGGAACATCAGTAACACAGAAAAGGGTGGTCTTCTTGCTTCATTCCCCAACAACAGATTACCTCATCCAACTTCACGGCCTCACAGGTCTGACTGGAACATACTTACACAGAAAATAAATCTCAGGCCAAAAGCTATCAGGTCAAAAGCTACGCAAAGACTTTGGTGAGTTGGGTCTAATCAATATATTTATTTGTTACAGCCTGCTTGATTGTACGATGAAGCATTTTCCGAACAAAGGCAGGATGAAATCATAATACAATGGAAAAATATTTTGACCTCAACCCAGAGGTCATATCACAAGCACTAATTTCACTATATTAATCAATGTAAAATGCTCACGTGTACAATCATTGAGAAAAAAGAATACCAGCCTCCAGCAGGTGTGCTACTGCTACCTATTATAAGATGGAGAGGCAACCAAGTATATATGCTGACCTCAAATGAATTGTAATTGTCCCCATGCGACACTATATTCCAACTCTCTGCAACATGACACTACTTATATTACGCTGTAAACAACATTATCCATCTATGCTCCAGGGAGAATCTGCTGCTGCACTCGCAGTGTATAGAACGGTGATGAAGTTCAGTTCACCAATCAATGTTTCAATGAGTTGAATTGCCAAATGGCTGCAGGTCCAACCCCTAAGTGGTGGCCTTATAAAGAATAATCTACACTATCCAATTCAAGCACCTTCTTCAGCATTCTTCTTTATTTTGAGGGCAGCCCTGACGACGTTCCCCCTTGTTATCATCCCAACCTTCAGAATAGAAATTTCGATCAAGGCAACTAGCTAAAGAAACGAAACAGAAAAGAAGGAAGGAAAGATAGATCCACTCACCAATTTACCCATGCTATCAACTACAGGCAGTCTGCGATATTTGGTTTCAAGTAGCAACCTGTGAAACAAAAGATCACCATTCCTGCTGAGTGATAATAAATTCGTAGACATAGGCCTGGGAAGTCACACGGATTGGCTAAACATACCTTGCAGCACCGTCGAGGTTAGTAGTTTCACGCACCACAAGAGGTGCAGGAGTCATCACATCACCGATGACTTTGCCATTGGTTTTGCTCAGGAGTCTCTGTATCTCGTGAAATGTCTGTAAACCAGTGGTTAGGAAGGACCGAAGGAGTCTAAGTTACCAAACTGAACTATATAAATAATTCATAAAAAACACAGTAAAAGCAAAATAGATAAAATACTCTGACATTATAAGCAATGGAACATGATATCCTCATTTTACCTGCTACAAAAATATATTACTGAACGGAAGTACAAAAGTTGTGGTTCAGACTAAAGTGCTCAACAACACCAAGGTTTTCAAAATCAGTACTAGGATATACTATTAATTGGATGGTATTACCGTTACCGTTACTAGCTATGCAGTCATTATATGGTACATAACCCAAAGTTTAGGTGACTGCATGCCTGATAGGAAAAAAAACAGTGACAATTTGGTCAACAGCACATGGCCGATTACATCAGCTGGTACACCAGGTACAGTATAATGTATTGTTCAGTCACCAAGATTACATTGCTATCACCAAATGGTTTTTAATTCCGTAAAATGTGAAGGTGCTATGCGGATGTAACATTTTATATTAAGGTGGATTGCTGTTTCTCAACATAGAAAGATGAAAAATTCGCATCATAGAAAATTGCTTGACTTGCAAACCAGAGCATTCCATCCCAATACTTGGCAGTAAAAAAAAACTAAACATATAGCTCAAAAACAGATACATAATTAGGCAATAAAAACAATTCAATCACCACTCCAGGTTTTACAGAAGATACCTTCCATGTGCTATCCACCTCAGGAAACATACTTGTATTTGTATCAGCCAGTCCACTTCCTGAAGCATGAGAATATATTCAAAATACTGCCAATATAATAGTACCAGATACTATGGATCATACAACATTATAAAACTACTCGATAGGATATGAGAAAAGTAATGGAAAAGACCTTGAGTTTTATCGGTAAATCTTAGAGTGCTACAAAAAATATACTATGACGAAGGTTGTTTGTATTGGGTTCCTAGGTAGGATCATTCTGTTGTAGATAGGATCACAATTCTAGGATCTTACCTTGAAACCCATGAGTCAAAAGATCATAAGGTCTTAGTCGTTATTTTGTATGGTTATTTCTAATTAAGATCCTATGTATCGAGATCCTGACAACTTCACGGGATGGTACTGCATTGATGAATTAACGAATAATACTTGTTTTTTGCAGTTCAGAACAAATCTTGCAATATGAGTTCTTTGTATGCAAGTGATTCAAAGTTCCAAGAAGGAATACCTGACATTGAGTCCAATGCTAATAGATCGTAATCTGAGACAACGCCAACCTGGTGGTGGAAATAAAATTGCATTGTAGATGAGTATTGTGATCACACGCAAGAATGAAGGTGTAATCCAAGCCAACAAATAGAAGTCAATAAGAAAGCATGATAAAGTTGACACAATTCAACTATCATTGCAATTTAATGTTTCCTAAGGCATAACAGGATACATAACACCAAAAGGCCTACAACATGTTCAGTCATGTGACAAGGGAACCATTTTGTGGAGTGGCACCACGCCCTGAATATGAACATTCAAAGCTTTCTAAACCCTTGATGTAGAATTACAAAACAAGTTCGCTTTCTAAACCCTTGATGTAGAATTACAAAACAAGTTCAAATTTAACGTGTATACATCTAAGAAATATTGATCTGATCAAAGTTTCAAAGAAGTATGTGTAGTAAGAAAATTCTCCCGTCATGTTACTGAAACAACCATTTTAGCAAGGAATATCTGAAGAAGTAAACTTAGAAGCGTTCAGGCAAACTTTGTGTTCAAACTTGTTCTGAATATTACCAAAAGGAAAACAAAATAATTGTATAAAATTTTGACAAAACTAACCAATTTCCAGTTGTCATCAACAACAGGGAAACCAGAGATCCTATGCTGTACCAGCATCTCGAGAGCTGCACAGTAAGCAGAATAAGTTAGCAATTTGGAGCATCATCAGTATGTAAGCAGAGCGGGGAGTAGACTAGTAAGGAAGGCACCTTCATCAACCGAGGTTGTCGGTTTAACGACAAGGAGATTTTCCCTTTTTGTCATAAAGTCACCAACTGTGTACACTCCATTGTTATGCTGAACAAGCAGGATGTAGATCTCATCAGAAATTATTTGGCACTCAACAACACATTATTCAATACCAAAGAAAGCACTGTGCACAACAATTGGGTAATGTTTCCTCAATAAAGAGTTGGGCGATCAACATATCTGTGACTTCTAAACAAGGTATTTCATTGACAGGAATTTGAATTCTTAGCCAAGCTCCTTCAAAAATTTCAAGCAACCGATGTACTTTTTTTTTGGAAACATTTCTTTCCCGTACAGATGCTTGCGCATAAGAGTTAATCCATCATCATCTTGTAAAGAAAGCACGCGCCACTCTGTCAGACATCTCGAATAGGATTTGTCGTTGGTCGGGGATAAGAAGATAAGCTCGGGCTAGCCAGGGATTTGTGGAACGAGCAAGCATCGTGTCACCGTGAAGTCGCTCGGACTATGTAACTAAACAAAATGATTCATAATCAACGTCACTGTTGTTAGATGGTTCCCAAATAGGAGTAGGTGGTGTTAGCAGTAATTCCTGGACAGTTAATAAAAAGTTATTTCAACCAGCGTCCTTGGATCTTGGCACACTGGAGGAGCAGCTAAGGCAAGAAGAGAATTCATTTCAGGGAAATGAATTCTTTGCTGCGAGTTGAATTTCAGCTTGTTGGACACTGGACTAAACCAACGAGCAGACGGTAGAAAAGCAAGCTACTTAATCCGTACAGGAACGGAACGGAACCGGGAAAAAGCTTAAGGGAAAAAGGGAGCTTGCGGGGGGAAAAGAACACTAATCAAGGGGGGAAACTAAGCTAGGATAGGCTAGGTGTCCTCACCCCGACGAGGCCTCCTGCGGTGGGCGCGGCAGCAGCCGCGGCGGCGTACACGCGGACGGAGCGGCGGTTGGGCGCGGCCCGGCGTATTGCGAGCGCGGGCGGAGAAGAGCAGCAGCAGCAGCGGGCGGTGGCGGTGGCGAGGGCGAGGGCGTTGGCGGAGAGGAGCATCGGCGTGGCCGCCATGGCGTGCGTCGGACTTGGAACGGGGAGAGAGGGTATGATAGGACGAGAAGACTATCCATTGATGGGTGGAGGAGTTGGATTTTATAGAGCGGCGGGTGGGGAAGCGTGCCGTGTCTCCGCTCTTGGTTTTACTTTTGCTCCCGCGCGGCGCCCGCCATGGTAACGTCGACCTCGCGCGGTGGCGTCCCCCTCCCTTGTCCGGTGGTGCTCGTGCCGTAGCTCCGTCTAGAGATTCACCGGTCTGGCACGTGCTTCTTTACTACAGGATTACCATAACACCCCTCAGTTTTTAGACATCGTACAATCTACAACAGTTTAAAATTTTAGTTACAGATAAAAAATATTATATCTGCTTATGAATAATTAAAAGGGTTAATTTGATTAAGATAAGATCTAACGGTCAACTTTAACAGCAATATAGTTGTCTGACCCTAAAAATTTACTTACACACAGAAGAAGCGAATAAAACTTCACAGGAACACTTAAATACGGTCGTAACCCTAAAACGAAGTCTTGTTGCATCATTTCCTCATCTGATCTCTGTGTTAGGGAAGATCAAGCAAGACTGAGTACAACCAACTAAACTCAGAAAGTCACATGGAGAAACACTATATAGCTAATTGCCAGGATTTTTAAGTGATGGGGATATAGATGTTTTATTAAAGTATTTGGTGACGCAATTTTGTTTGCACACATTTTCAAACACAAGAGGAATAATAAAAGGCATTTGAGGGGGGGGGGGTCAATAACTTGAATTTTCAGAATTCAACATTTCCAAAACAATTCCAAATTTACTTATACTTCGTTATTGGAATTACCCATCGAAAATAGCTTCTTTTACCGGAAGTATGGCGTATTTAAAATACTATTATGATGACTCCGAAGAGTTGCCCAGTTTTACCCACAAGATTCCTTAACTCTCATAACTGAGTTAAGAAAACAAGATTGTTTCACCGCTCATCTCTTTATATAAGCTCTACCTGGTAGATCTCTAACTTAGACCCGGATATCCACCGACTAGGTCAGATATCTTCTACCCATCCTGTAGGAGCCCAGATTTTACAATCCGGATTCCTCTATGATTCCACCGCACTATTCCCTGGATCAGTATATAGTGCTCACAGATTACAGCTCTGAATATCACAATACATATCATGCGGAAGCGTAAAATATAATAGTAGACTTACTCATGGGCCGATTAGGCCGAAATTATTAAATTGCAGCAGCGGAAGAACGAAACACGCAAGTGGGACCTTCAGGACATGCCCACAGGCAGCCAACTGGAGGTTCGCGACCTAGTTCTTGACATCTTCATCTTCTTCGTCATCATGATCCAAAAGTATTGCTGAAGCGTAGTGATTTGATTCCTGATTCTGGATTTGTGGGGAAAGCGAATATGAGCACAACCACCGTGCTTGCGAGCCAACACACAGAATGCAATTAAATAGTATGCATGGCTTATCAAAGGAGAGGCTCGTGTTATTTTATTTGCCAAAAATCGCTTTTGGTAGCATTAGTATTATTAAATCATAGTGTTATTGTTTCTACCTAAACTACACACGGCGATTGCCATAATTGACTTAATCCACCAAAGACACACTTTCCTTACTAATTGCTATCTAAGACTCTAAACAGCGAGTGACATCATTTACTTAATCCACCGAATATACTCTTTCCAAATTGATTGCTGTCTAAGACTCCAAACAGCGAGTGACATCATTTAACTATTCCACCGATCATACACTTTCTATATTGATTGCTGTCTAAAACTCCAAACAGCGAGTGACATCATCTAATTAATCCACCGATCATATACTTTCTATATTGATTGCTGTCTAAAACTCCAAATAGCGAGTGACATCATCTAATTAATCCACCGATCATATACTTTTGTATTCCAAAATTCCTATCAAC
Source organism: Dendrocalamus sinicus (assembly GCA_036346575.1). Classification (NCBI taxonomy): domain Eukaryota; kingdom Viridiplantae; phylum Streptophyta; class Magnoliopsida; order Poales; family Poaceae; genus Dendrocalamus; species Dendrocalamus sinicus. The sequence goes on along the minus strand of JAYEVI010000087.1, from coordinate 170 downwards.
TCATTCCTTTTGCTATTGATCCACAACCATAATTTGCTCTTACAATAATCAACCTTATTTTCCATTATCTATCTCTAACTAATCCACTAGTATACCTTCACCAAGAATATCATTGATCAAGTTTATACTCCAATTATCATATCTCCAAACTCCCAACAATTCACTACAAA
>JAYEVI010000086.1:0-98567 GCA_036346575.1 Dendrocalamus sinicus | reverse complement strand
TGCCATCTTCTCCGGGATTTGACGTGTAGCCAGGTACTCAGCTTCAAAGCTGGCCTCACTCCCATGATCGATTGCACACTTTATTCTTTCCCCCCTTTCTTTCTTTCTTTCTTTCTTTCACTTGGTCTAAGTGTTCGACACGATCGACGACTTGCATGACATGCTCACCACATCTTATGCCACGCATTCGAAATGCTGCACGTACAAAGGATCTCTTACGATATATCTCTATCAGTAGTACGGCCAGACCCATTCGGATCGTGGGCATTTAATTTCGTAGGAATATCACTACGAAAATTGCAATGTATTTGGTGGAATTAATGTGCTCCAGACAGGCTCTGTATATGATAAATGGGTATACGGGCAGAAAGAATTTCTTACACTGTATTTTACAAGCGGTATATGGTAAATGGTTATGCATAGAAATAATTTCTTACAAGACATTTACATGAGGTACTACTTGGTAACTGATTATATATGCAAATTCTACAGACCGCGATTCACACATCAGTCAGCCTTTGTTTGTACAAGCTTTATATGTATCTTAAACTCACTACTTGCACGAGATAACAAATATCTATTGAGAAGTTGTTTGTAGCAGTTGAGATATCTTTTGAGAAGTTGTTTGTGGTAGTTGAGATCGAGCTGCAAGACAAGTGTACTACTGAATTGAAGACTGCACTTAATAATTTGAAGTAGTACTTCTGTGCTGCAACAGCAGCTCCTCCTTTCCAACAGAAAAAAAAACCTCAGCACCCCTGAAAGAGAGATGTATACGACCCACTTTACAATATCCCATTTCGATATGGTAGGTTCATTGATTTCAATGATCACTAACAAGCAGGAGTTGTCTCTCTCAGCTGCTCCATACCCTCACTGCAGCTCATCATGCATGGTACACCTGTGTCTTTTCTGATGAGTGAAAGATCTATAAAAATAATGGCGTAGATCACATGGGCTGAGGATGGTGTCCTCATGCATGAGTCGTGGGGCTCCCCAGACTACAAGGACAGCGGCATCTTTGGAAAGTGTATATATATATATGAATATATCGACTATGTGTACACTAACTCTGCCATTTTATTTCTGATCTGTTTGATCACCATGTGAAATTCGACATACACCGTCTTCACACACCATCCTTCTGAAAGAAAGGAGGGAAGACATGCATATTGGTAAGGATCTAAAATTTCCAGCAGAAAAAATCCATGCTTGTATCTATCTAAAATTAGTGAGTATCTAGTAGTCAACTAATTTTGAGGGAAAAACCAATCAAATTTTTGGAACTCAAATCTCCATCCAATGCCCCTGTTCCTCCCCCCCAAATAGTCATATTCAGTCTCAATCCAAAACCCGACCCTACTGTATAACAACATCCGAAGCGCCGCCACCACCCATGCCTAACCTCGCGTGCCGCTAGTTGTCTCCTCATTGGCGTTGTTGAGGCTCGTCGAAGAGCACCCACTGCTGCCACTGTCAACTCCCCCACCCCCCACCGTCACTGTCTTGCCTTCTTTCTTGGCTTCGGCACTTCTCTACCGCCAGATTCACCACCCTGGCTGCCTCCTGCCACCGTCCAATCCAGATCTATGTTCTTGGAGCTTTCGTCGTCGATCTGCCTACTGGCCGTCAATGACCCCCTCCTCCCTTTGTTCCATTGTCTCCATCGAATCGACGGGTGACGATGTCTCCGATGCATCTCCTTAATATAACAAAAATAAGGAGGCATTCAGCGAGAGGGCTTTTGGCGGTGACCAGTAGCTTCGTTGAAGACTGTGTTGGCATGTGATTGGCCTTGTTGGATACGACGAAGGTAGGGCGGCGCACCAATCTCAAGCGCGATTAGGAAGTCAAAATTTCGATTGATTTTGCAAAAAAAAAAAAAGTGGACTGATGTCTAGCATATCCCACATCTAAATAGTTCAGTATTGAAATAACATCCACGTATACATGATTAAAAAAAAAAGTTGCTCACCCGTATAGGAGAAAACGGGGCTTGTGCATAATACGAGACAAGTATGACCGATATGGAAACGGATGAGAGAGAGAGAGGGTGGACCGTCCGTTCAGATCCTTGGATGGACCACATATTTATTTAGTCACAGGTTGACGATCATTCATCAGTTCACCGACCAACTCGAGCAGAACAAGCAGCGCCTGACCCTGACCTGACCTACGGCTTGCGTGCAGACTGCAGCACTGCAGGTAGCAACCTTTTGAATACCTGCAGCTGCCGGCCTCTGCCGGGCACGGCCATGCATCGGCGTGGGTCGTCGTCACCTCGTCAGGATCCTTATGATCACGAGAGCTAAAAAGAAGAGAGGAAAAGGCAGTAGCCGCAGACGTAACGCGCTCCGTACCGGCAGGCTGCAGCATCCAAATGCGTGCGAGCGCGCCTTCCACCCGCCCGCACCGCACGTGGGGTGCCGACCGTGCGCGCCTCGCTCTTGTCTCGTCTCGTCTCGTGTGTCGCGACTCGCGCGCGCTTCGTGACCTGACTCCTGCGTCGTCGTCGTCGTCAGAGGCAGCACGCAGTCACGCACGTACAGTCGTCGTCGTCAGAGGCAGTGCCACCCGGCCACGGTGCTGTACAGCGTCTCCGCCGCGCGCACGTACGGGGTCGTTCTTATTGGATTATGATAACTGACTACTTTTGAAACGGATTTTCCACGTCTTTAACTTTCGGTCTCGCTTCAAAGATAAATCAAAGCTCATAGATATATTACATACTCTGTTTTTCCTACTTTTGTCTTGTATATGTATTTCTCTTTTATTTTTTTACACTAATCGTCCTCTCATTCTAAAAGCTACTTCTTTCAGCTGTTACTATTTATTTTTAATCAAAAATCTTTAGCCGCAACCCAAAAAACATCAACAAAAGCTAATACGAATGTTCTTCACATCCTACGCCTAAGGGTGTTAATGGGTTGAGTCCTTGATTGGGTTAGCTTTGGTTAGGTGAAAATGGGTTGGGTCGGGTTGGATTGCCTTATAGAAATAGTTGGGTAGGGTTGAAATGAATTTTAAAATTTAGGGTTAAAATTGGATTGAGAACGGGTTCAACCCGTGGTATTGCAATATGGCTCACACGTGGGTTGGCTCCACCTATGGGACCTATCTGGCCATTTAGACCTAATAATTTGCATAAAATGGTGTCTCTATACTCGAAATCATCTAGGGTAAATTTCAAGAAACTTCGAGAAACTCTTTATGGTGAGAACGTGAGTTATAAATTTTAAATACCGAATTCTTTCAAAAGTTCTCTATAAAAGTTTGTTTGCTCCACCTATGTGTCTATGCATAATAATTTATACAAAGTAACGTCTTTATACCATAAATCATCTATAGTAAATCTCAAACAATTTTATGAAACTTTTATAGTATGAACGTGAGTTAGAAATTCCAAATACCACAAATACCAAACATATTCAAAAAAATATATATACAAATCTGTTGGTTCCACTTATGTGCTTAGGCCTAATAATTTACACAAAGTAGCATCTCTATACCTGAAATCATTTGTATTAAATTTCAAAAAATTTTGTGAATCTTTTATGGCGTGAACGTGAGTTAGAAAATCTAAATACCGAACCTTTTCAAAAGTTTCCTATAAACGAACTTACACTTGCGTCGAGTTTGAAATGGGTTGAAAATGGGTTTCGACTTATTTCAATCATTTGGGTTGGATTGGGTTGTGTTGGGTGAAAATGTCATATGGATTGAAATGTGAAAGGTGCTCTTTAGTATTGATTGGATGGGGTTTTGAGGTTCTTTTAAGTAAAAGTTAGGTTGGGTTTGGATTAAGTTTTAAGCCATTTCACCTCTGCATGCGCCGCGACGAACTGCCGTGCGCTTGACAGTGCCGGCCTTGGCTCTGTCGGCTTGTCAAATGGACTCGTGCAGCGCGCATGGTAATTTTTGCGCGCTAGCTGCAATATGTATTTTTGTGGTCGTCGGTGACTACAATCTGGTCGTTGTGCCGTGTGAGTCCGCAAATGGAAGGCCAGTTTCTTGTGCCTTTCCTGACCAGCCCTGGGGCAAAGGTTGCCTCACCGTGGGATACGAACGGTCAACTATTTATGCGATTAACGATTGCATCCAGTATCGATCGATGCTTGCAAACCCTGTGTGTTTGTTTGCAGTGGCGGATCCAGGAAAATTTTTTGGAGGGGCTGAAGTACCTTCAACTCGACCTCAGCCCCTTCTACATTATATATCCATGGCTAAAAATTTAGCGGGGGCTCCAAGGGTCCGGTAGCGGTAGGGGGGCTCGAGCCCCCCCCCGCCCCACCGCTGGATCCGCCCCTGTTTGTTTGACCTTACAGTGTTCTATGTGCTTCACCCTTGGTTATGGTTAACTAGCATATTGATAATCGAGCTGGATTGGATTGCGTCTGCGTAGTCTGGGGCTTTGGATACAGCCTGGTTATCCTGGTCGCTTAATTTGAACATCGCTAACGAATTTACCTAGGAGTGTGGGTCGCTCGGTGTTTTCCTCTTGCACCAAATTAAAAACAAGAGGAGAAATACTCCAAGGTGAGAGGCAGTGACGGATCTAGATCAAAATTTAGAGGAGGTTAATGGGACTTACTCGCCGATTTACCGAATGTCAAGTTGTCAGCCTGCGATAGTCTACCGCACTACCATAGAAAAATGCTATTACGACTATAGTGAGCTATCTTGAAAACTATGATACACGTTATGTTTTACCGAAGGAGGGCAGCAACGCCCACTTTGGTGCGAGAAGAGAAGATGGCGGCCATTACATGGTCCAGATAGAACTAGGCGGCGATCACCTGAAACAAAACATCAGCCTCATTGGGCAGGGGAATGTAATGGATAGAGCGGAAGTCGAAATTGAATTAGATGGCTTCAAGCCTGGCGTCCCTTGCTGTCATCGGACAGCACGCCTGGCCCACCGGCTCAACAACAAGAACTTTCCTTTCATGAGTAAGCAAATGAGCATAGCCATTCAGGAACATGGATCCCATTCCTTGAGGAAGCAAATGAACATTGCCATTTAGTAACACGGTTCCCGTTCCTTCAACCAGCCTGACATGTGACTCCCAGCCAACATCGATCGCCGCCCACTTGCTAGTCTCCGATGAGAATACCTCAAGGCCTTGGACCAATCAGGTCAGCGTCGACAGTTATGATGCAGATTTGTGGAAAGATCATAGCGAGGATGAGTGTCTTGAACGGGTGGCTTGCAGATATCTTGAACTTAATTGGCCACTCATTGTTGTCTGACAAACGAGGACTCTTTTTGGGACCAAACATACATCTAGATGGAAGAGGCGAAGTCAAAACCGAAAGCCCATCTACTTCTTGCAATCTCGACAGGATCACACCGGATTATGAACAAATCTATACAGAGATGGACATCAAGCACAATGAAGCAGGAGCTTCCGGAGGAATACAAATCCACATTAATGAAGAGATCAGGGCTTAGGACAAGACATGACCAATTGACGAGAAGTACACGGAGAGACAGGCATTCACCTTGAATGATTGCCTTGCAGTCCATTTGAACTTGATGACTGGCCTAACCAATCTAGTTAGCCAGCTAGTGGTGGTGGCAACATTACAAAAGCAGCCGGAGGGGCCTCGCTTTGGGAGCTAACAAGTATGTGGTCGGGACAAAAGAAGCACAGGAGGACCTTAACCCCGCCATCTACTTCCTTGAATCTCGAGAAGATTGCACAGGGTTGTGAGCCTGTCTGTACAAACATGGATAGGGCTGGATATCGAGCTGGCTCGGCTCGGCTCGGCTCGGCTCGGCTCGGTCTGGCTCGGTAGGATAACGAGCTGGCTCGTTATAACTAACGAGCTAAAAAGCCAGCTCGGCTCGGCTCGACAAAAAGCTCGAGTTAGCTCGTTTGGCTCGTGAGCCAGGGCCAAAAAATATCTCCATCATATATTCATCAATGGAAGTTTGGCTCGTTTGGCTCGTTAGGCTCGTTTGGCTCGTTTGGGTACAATAGAGTACAAATTAACACATGCATGGCTCGTTTGGGTACAATAGAGTACAAATTTACACATTAACACATGCAATAGAGTACAAATTAGGTCCATGGAAGCAGCATATGCATATCTAAATTCCTGGAAGCATGGCTCGTTTGGCTCGTGAGCGGCTCGCGAGCTGGCTCGAGTTGGCTCGTTATAGCTAACGAGCTAAAATCTTGGCTCGGCTCAGCTCGTTATCCTAACGAGCCGAGCCGAGCCGAGCTGAGCCGAGCCAGCCACGAGCCGAGCGAGCTAACGAGCTTCGAGTTTTTCGTCCAGCCCTAAACATGGACATCAAGCATGAAAATGAAGCAGAAGGTCAAGCAGTACAACCCACATCAATGAAGTGCATCTGGATCTAGACGAAGGGCTGTTTGGTTGCTAGCCACACTTTGCCAACAAAAATTGCCACACTTGCCTAAGTTGAGGTGCTCAAATTCTTTGCCACACCTTAGCAAGCCTAAGGGAATCTTGCCACACTTTTTTGAGTCATTGATGCGTGGGACCTAGTTTGCTGGAAGGGAATCTTGCCACAACTGTGGCTGCAACCAAACAGCTTCCAAAGTTGGTCAAACTTGCCTAACCTTAGGCGTGGTAAACTGTGGCTGGCAACCAAACCACAGTGGGAGGAGAGATCGTGCCAAGACCTGGAGACGCACCTGAAGCAGCATAGCGACATTTAGAGGAGGCGACGGAGGATCTCCACAATGAACTCCTTTGGGCACTCACGGACCAGCCGATAGTAGGGGTGTCATCCTCGGTTGACCCTCCGATGGATCCGTCTCTGGCGGGAGGTAGAGGCAAAGGGGATTGTGGCCTCTCTACCCACACCTTCGCTCTAGTTATGTGAAATCTTAACTCACATCAAGTTAAGAGATAAAGACCAACTGGTTCAGTCCCGTTCAATCTACTTTGATCTAGGTTGAAACACAAGGTGTATGACTTGGCATGGGTAATTTCTCTACACTTTATCTATAACCATCTTTGTACACCATGTAGTCCACATCAAGGGACAACATCAAGTAGTGGGAAAACGTCCACCAAGGACGAAAATCAAACAATTTTGTACTTATGGGGTAACATTTGTCACAAATATACTTGTTGAGTGTTAAAGTATAAGTGAATTGTCCATCTTCTCTTATAAGTTTAAACTTTTGGGTAAACTGACTGGTTCATACAACTCTATATGGTATCGGAGTCAAGAAATATTGAGTTTAAAATTTGGTTAACGCAATTAAAATGTAATTACAGGATAAATCAAACTTAGGCGGACTTGGAGTTATTTATAATTTCCCCCAAAATAATCAATCACGCTACGACGTTAGACCTTTCTACTGAAGCATTGGTTGCGGTGCACCGAGCTTAGGATGTAGTGCAAGACCTAAGCGATGCTCAAGGACCCCCATGGCAAGTCACTGTGGGCACAAGGCTTGCATATTACATATTTATATAAATTAAAAACATCCAGTGAGATTAAGTCACCTCCTTCATTTCAAGAGCAAGAAAATCCTATAATAATTCTAAAAAAATCTAAAAATTCTCATATTAATCAAGAAAAAAAGATAAACATCTCCATCACTTATTTCGGTGGGCCAGATTAATCATATATGTATATTAGACTTATATAACAACTATAATTGTATTTTAATTATAGTCAATATTGTTATATAGTAAAGACAATTTTATCATATAACTAGCTATGTAATTGTGCAGATAAATCTGCTAGCTAAACTAATAAAAACATATGTGATTTTAGTCAAAAAGGCCGAGAAAGATATGCGTAGCTTTGCAACCGTGAGACGACTTTTATAGCCCCGCTGACATACCCCAGTTTACGATTCCCATGTGGTACTGAAACTAAAAGCCTAAAGATAAAGCCAGCCATGTCGAACGGGCTAATCATTGAAGGGGCTGGGCCAATGTTGGACAGCCGAAGAGGCCCAATGTTGAACACGTCTTGCAAACCTATGTTACTAATTGTTCACCTACACATAAGTAATGCATATCTGATCATGGTACATCAAGAAGTAATTAAACGTCGAGAAGAGTGAGAGCAACAGGAAGATCGAAAGATGAAACCTCCTGAATTTGCTTTTGTTCATTTCGATACGCGTCCACGCAAGGAAATCAAGCTCCAACATTTTCACTTAGTGCTGTCACAAGTTATATGCATTTCACTATTTTGTCTATTCTCGAACAATGTGTGTTTTTATTTGCCTCTCCCGTCACGGAATTGAACTTTGGTCAAGAGCTAAGTTACATGCATGTACACACGGTGTTGCCGTGTTACCATCACAGCGAAACCCAACCTATATATTTAACAATAGTACGCAGATGGATACGTAGAGCCGCGCCAATCTCGTCGTATCACCTATAGGACATCACAGGCTATACGCGTCTGCAGAACAGATGTAACTTTATGCCACGTTCTTTTTTGTTGTGTGGATTTTAGTTTAGACTTCTCTAAAAACCAAAATAAATAAAACAGAAAGAGGTCCTCCAAACGAAGGTTAAAACCATAACACTCTTCACCATCTACTGTTACTTTAAAAAATATATCTAAAAGTCATCATCTATATCTTAAAAGAACATGAATATGGTGCCGCTTGGTTGAACTGAAATAAGCTGGCATATAGCTGAAATTACACTGTAGCTGGCTGAAATTATAATGTAGCTAATGGTGGCTTATTTAACGTAACTAAATTTAAAAATAAAAAATAGATTAGCTCATCACGGACAACATAAGCAAATACAAAAAAGAACCAGCAAAAAAAGCTCAAAAAAACTAAAATACTAGAAAAAAAACAAAACTTAAAAATAGTAAAAAATAAGTTTGAAGTCAAAAGAGCCAAAACGATTGGAACCTATATATATCTCCGTAATTCTACAGTCTTCGTGACATGTTAAATTTCGCCGTGATGGTTCTAGAGTCAAGCTGGATGGAAGGTGCGCGGGAAACCCCCCGTTAAATACGAAGGGAAGTGGCTAGAGACAAGATGAGGGAAGGCAGGAGGCTGCCGTGTGAAGCCGGGAGGACGTGGTTCTATGCTCGAAAGAGGAAATTGAGTGCCCGTTCATTTCGATTTGGATTTCTAATTTCTATATTAGTTTTTATTATTTCTAAATTTTGTTCTTTTTATCTTTTTTATCGGTTTTTTTCGTATTCGTTTGCATTGTTCATAATGTGCTAATATGTTTTTTCTTCTATTTTTAAATTTAATTACGCCAAATAAACCATCATCAGTTATAATGTGATTTCAGTTAGATATAATATAATTTTAACTATAAATTAATTTATTTTACTCTAAGTGAGTGCACCTGAGTGCTGAAGAAGATGACCACAAAAGGGAAAAGGCTGTGAATTATTGGAGCCCATTTGGGTTGAAAGAAACAACGCCGACGTTCAGATTTCCCATTTTATGCAGTGATCGTGCACGTGGCACATGGTGGATGCATGATTGAGCATGCCGTCGCGTCGGAGTTGCGCACAACGTTCAAGGCCGGCACGGTGATCGAGCGCTTGTCGACATGTGGATCTACAGCGAAGGCCGGATAGATTGATTGACAAAAATCGACGAACACATCTAGGATTCGCACGCCTAACACATGTCGTGTAGGGAGAAGTAAGTCGCTAACTCGCTGATCAGGGACAAACTCTAGGACAGGGCTAACCGCGAGAGAACATTGATTCGTGGAAATTAAACAAACAACTAGAAATAATCTACTTGATTGATTATCGCTACTACAGGGTTAATGGGATGAATCTGATAATAAATCGTGGTATGTAGAATAGTCAATGCTAATAACATGTTAAATAACTTGCGTTATCTTAGTGATTCAAAGTCTATCATTACAACTAGAAGCAAGAATAATCATACAATTAGATAATATAAAAATAGAAAAACAAATAGGCATAAGATATAGAGAAAACAAACCGTCGATCTTTTTTATTTCTATAATTTTTTAAATAAAATATAATAGCCTCTCTCTAATATTTATTAGTGAGTCGTTTCGTATGCACATATATCTCTTTTCACAGAGATGAAGCCAGAATTGCGGGACCTGTACAGGCCGACACTGCAACGCGTCGAACCATAGTTGTGCCACTGAAACCAGTCCGCATCAGATCCTCAAAGCACTTGCGAGCAGACGGGCCCACACAAACCTGGACCCACCCACCGCAAGCCGCCGCATCGCATCTCGCTGACGCGTGTGCCTGGGTCCCACCGCCATTCCAGCACCGCTTCTGTTTCACTGACATCTGGGCCCCGTGAAGACCGACCTGCTATTTGCGCGAATCGAATCGAATCAACATCAAATACTCGCACCCCATCACACGCGTCCATTTCACACCGAAGTCATAAAACCGTATCTCACTGAAAGTGGCCCCCACAGATCCCTACTCGCCGCGTGTCCGTTCGACGCGTCGCCCCAGATGTTTCCTGTACAAAACTCCGCGCAGGATTATTGCTCACTGACATGTGGGCTCTTCTTCTTGGGCCCACCCGTCGGTGAAGCGCTCGCGGTATATGTCGCTCTGACGCCATAGCCGAATTGCTTCGTCTACCTCTCGCTCCCCTCCCCCTCTCGACACCGCCACGAACCCTAACCGTCGCCGCAATGTCGAAGGCCCAGGCCGACCTCGAGTCCGGCGCCGGCGCGGCCGCCGCGGCAAAGGTGGTGGCGTCGCCGGCGTCGCCGAGGAAGGTGGCGGAGGAGGAGGACCCGCGGCTGCGGTGGGCGTTCGTGCGGAAGGTGTACAGCATCCTCGCGCTGCAGCTCACTGCCACCTCGGGGATCGCCGCCGTGGCCTGCTTCGTCCACCCCATCCCGCGCTTCTTCTCCACCGGCTCCCTCGCCTCCTGGGCCGTCTACGTCGCCATCCTCCTCGCCCCCCTCATGGGTGCGCCTCCGCTCCCCTTTCCTTACCTAGGGATTTTTCGATCTCCCGCGCCGTGTTCTGATGCGATGGTGTGTGCGATTGCGCAGTGATGTGGCCGATGCTCAAGTACCGGGAGAAGCACCCCGTGAACCTGCTGTTGCTGGGACTCTTCACGCTCTGCACCAGCCTCAGCATCGCCGTGTGCGCCTCCTTCTACGTTGGTACGGATGGACCCCCCTCCTCCACCATATCCCCTCTCCGTCTTGTGTATTGTGATGTGGTGCATGTCGTGATTTAGAGATGCAGTGCTGCGGGTGGGTAAAATTTTGGCCCTCTTAGGCCAATCGATAATCTCCGTGTGATTTGGTGTTGCTGGTAGGGTGCTCGTGATACACCCTTTTGGCGGGATTGCGATTTGCAGGGCTTTCCGATACTGCACTGTTGCGGGGGATGTAGCTGTCGATGGATTGTTGAGCAGAGCAAATTTGGGGTTGTGTGGTGGATGGTTGGGGTGGAAAGGAATATTATAAGGTTTTTTTTTGTCGCGGAGTGATTGATTGTGGCCTTAGTAGAAGTTTTTTATGGTTAGGATTTAGGACCACTTCCTATTACCTGGGAGATTATGGTATTCATTTGCTGTCAGGCAATAAATCTTAACTACTCTGTTCCTTGTGAATGTTGAGGATGGATTTTTGTGTTCTGACCGAGGACCTGGTTTGACTATAATCGTCTTGACCCTCTTTTTTTATTGGGTGGTAGTGGTGGTGTAGGGATAGGGGGTGATCTTGAGGTCAACTTTTTTTTTAAAAAAAAAATCAATTCCTGTATGCAACACCATATTCATCATTATTGCATAGCAAGAGTTCTTAATGGGTTTTTTATTTTATGGTTTCTGGACAACTTCTACAAGCTTTGCATGCTTTTCTTACTATTGTTCTCAGACTGAGCAATTGTTTGCAATGGTATATGTCGTATGCTGACTCCACTAGCATTTCCCATTTCATTTGTTGTCGGATGTATCAGTAAACCGTAACACTATATTTTACTAGTTGACTTGTGTAATGTGTTATCTATCGTGTAGGATTGCTCTGTACTGTCACTCCGCTGTTTATGTATTTAAATTCACTCAATTCAGGCTAGTCATTGTACTATTTGTTCAATTAACCAATTTGTCATGGTAGCACTAATAATTTTACATTGTGAAGTATCCTGTTGCATGATCTATGTAGTGTTTGCTTTGTGATGGAACAATTGGGCCCAGATCTACTTGCAGAAACCCCAGCTGTAGCTGTGATTCACCGAGGACTTGGCTATCTTTGTTGTCCATTGAGATTCAAGTGCAAAACTTGACTATCTTTATTGGCTGTTGGAATTTAAGTGTGCTAGTTGGTGGTTCTACATTTTTGTTATGATGAAATCCATGACTCACATTTTCATTTTGAATACCTGGTGATCTGATTTAAATTTAATTTATTTTTGGCAAGTTTAGATCAGAAAAGTAAATTACTTCAATGGTATTCATGACAGGCCTGACAGGGTTCTTGTTACTTCCCTGTTACTGGTGCCTGATTTTCTTCTTAGTTCTGTAAAAACATAGTTAATGCTCCTTTTCAATGGCAGTATAACTGTGCTTTTGTACCATCACTGCTGAATTTAATATTTTCTTTGTTCCAATGCTAACAGGTAGAGTGGTTCTGCAAGCTGTAATCCTCACAGCAGTTGCTGTCATTGGACTCACCCTTTTCACATTCTGGGCAGCCAAGAAGGGCTATGATTTCACCTTCATGTCTCCTTTCCTGTCCGCCAGCCTCCTCGTCCTCCTGGTGTACCTCACCATTCAGGTAATCTGTCCTACAACCTGTTCCTGTCAACATAGCACTTTTTTTTTCGCGTGCCGTGCTGTCTCTCACTTACAGTGCAATTCAACGGACCTGCCAGATGTTCTTTCCACTGGGAAGGGTTGGCATGACCATCTACGGCTGCGTCGCCACCGTGGTGTCCTCCGCCTTCATTGTCTATGACACCAGCTGGCTGCTCAAGCGCCACACCTACAGCGAGTACACCGTCGCCGCCATCTCGCTCTACCTGGACGTCATCAACCTCTTCATGGCTCAGCTCTCGTTCTCCGCCGCCGCCCAGTGATGCGCCGGTTACATCTCACCTCCTGACTCTTGTGGTGCGTCCAGTACATGGTGGCTCATTTGCCTGAACAAGGTTAGTTACCTTACCTACCTGCGTTCTACAGAGTGGTGCCACCTACAGAGCTGGAGACCCTGGATCTGTAATTAGGCAGCTCTTAGCTATGGTACATGTCGTTGCCCCTGATAGCGGTAGATAGTCTAAGTGAGACCTTGAGATATGTCAACCCTTCGGAACCTGCACTGCAAGGATGGTTCTAATTGTTGGACCGCTGCATTGGAAACTTGAATGCAGATCTGAATTATCGCTAATCGCTTCGCTTGATTTGGCCATGCTCAAGTAGCTATTCTGTGTTTGTTGATGTTTTACTCTAGCATCTTAGTCAATCAATCTGCGCATGCCGTCTTACTGCTTGTGTTGTAGACACTACTCGTGATGCTATTTTTTGGGGGCTTGTTTTATATCAGCACCTTGCTATGTTTCTATCGCGTTGGTGGTCGATCTTCCAGATTGTAGATTGTAGCCAGGATCGGTACGAATACAGAGGACCGTCTACTGCAGTGCGGTGACTACTAGAGTGGCTGGAGATCGAAGTCTATAACATACTTGGACCATTGGACGGTTAAAGTCTCAAGAGTGGTCGGAGCGGTCGAAAACTATACAGTGGTCAGGACGGTTGGAAGTTATGAAATGGTCGGTAGTATAGCAGCGGTCAGAACGTGCCCCTCGACCGCTTGATTCGGTGGGTTTGACAGTTCACGCGTGCACAGGGGAGGGCGAAAGCCCATGGCCGCTGACTGCTTGTCCACGCTCGTCTGCCCACGGAATTGCCATGCCTCGCCTGCAGGTGGTTCCTCGGTTGAGGAGACCAAAAGCGTAAAAACGCTACTCTCCATGTTGTATCTGGAAAAATGTCACAAGGGCCAAAAAGAAAAAATCACTTCAATGTCCTGCATTGGATACCACGAAAAATTTTAAAAAAAACAGACGTACAATTGTGACTTGTGAGCGGTCTGTAGACACTCGCTCGGTCATCGACATCATTATAAAAATTCGAAAATTTCCCATAATTTAATGATTCTCATTTGACTTGGGGCGAAGGTTTGCCATGGCCAACACTCATTTTTAGGTGTGTTCGTGTTGGCGTTGGTTTATGATATAAGTATATAGTTCTCTGAAATGATTTTTTATTCATTTTACTTGCTTTACTCTAAGATAAAACATAGGATCGCAGACACATCATGCACATCACTTCTCTCGTTCTCATCTCGCGGCGTATACATCTCTTACTCACTTTTTTCCACCGTTCGTCATCTCTTTATAAAAATCATTTTTAACTACTATTATTTATTTTCAGTCAAAAGAGATTAATCATAGCCAATAGAAAGACACCTTAATCTCTTAATCTCTGATGGAAGTCATCCTACGACCCATGGCACGTTGGCACGTGGAGGGGGTTGGTTGGGGGGGGGGGGCGCGGGCGGGCGGAGGGTTCTACTCTAGTACTAAAGCCTGATTGGCAAGCATGGCCAATGCTCCTTTGGATTGGGTCGTGCGGGCCTGACCACGGGCCGGGCCCAGGCCGGTTGGTTCTGGGCCAAAACCCAAGTCCAATCCAGTTCCAAGTTGCTAATTTTTCAAAACCATATCATTCGCAGCGCTCTCGTAGTTAACATAAACTGGGGTAACAAAGAATACAACACACCAGAAATTCAGAATCTTCCCCCAAGAGCTCTAATTACCAAACCCTATGTCCTCTGATGCTGCAAACTTGCAATCTAAACAGAAACACCGAAAGAAAAGGAAAGCGAAAACCCTGTCATGGCCTCCAAGGTTCCAAGTTAGTCCATGCTTCTAGGTTAGCAGAAGAAGAAACCATTCCAAGCTAGGAGACTAGGAGAGGCTGTCCACCGACGGCACGAGCGTCCTGCAGCAGGGGCAGTCCGGCTGGATGGCCAGCCACGGGAGGACGCAGTCGGAGTGGTACTTGTGGGAGCACGGCAGCCTCGTGATCCTCTGGTGCCGCTCCCGCACCTCGTCCAGGCAGACCGCGCAGAGGTCGGCTTTGGACGGCGTCCTCCTCGTTGCGGCACGGCGACTCGTCGTCGACGATGACGACGCCTCCAGCGTCGCTGGCCTGAGCTCAGCGCCGGCTGCCAGGATTTGCTGCCGCTGTTCTTCTTGCTGCACGTTCTGCTGTCTGGAGGTTGTTCTTCCGACTCGCTCTCGCATTCGCCTGCCCCACCTGCCGTTGATTCAGCAGTGAAAAATGGAGGTATAGCTTGTGGAACACAAATCTGCAGTTTTAGGTCATTTTGCTATTTGTAACTCAAAAATATTGCATCATGGCAAAAGGGAGAATACACACCGATGCATACAGGCAATGTGCGAGTGCAACCATTCGTAGGCAACTACCACAAAACATTCCAGAGTTCAGATGCACAATTATCTAATCTAGGATTGGATTATCTCTGTTATCAATTTTTTTACATAATCGAAATGGTGCAAAGCTAAGAAATATATGTATATGTACGTACGTACGTGTGTATATATATATATATATATATATATATATATATATATATATATAGTGTGTGTGTGTATGAAAATAATTCTATACTCCTAAGAGTACATACTCCCGTTTTTTATATATCATTTAAATAATGTTATTATACTTCTTTATCATTTTGAGTATACTCTAATAATGATTATAGAATATTCTAAAGTGATTTCCATGAAAAATATCATCAAAGTCCATTTTTATAGCATAAATTATACATATACTCTATTTATATATGAAAAAGGCTATATAGCAAAAATAAAAGACTATGATGAAATTTGTTCAACCAAATCGCATTGGAGTGTCTTATACTTAGTATTTAAGTGTACTAAAAGTGATAAACAAATATAACATGTTCGTTTAAGTGATATATTAGAACTAGAAGTACATACTTTTAAGCGTATAAACAATGCTTCAAAAATATACATACGTACATACATACATAGACGCATGTGTGTGGAACTTCAGAAGCTCCTGTGGTTATCATTTTTTCACCCCGCTCATTTCAGTTTGAGCTTCTGGCTTATTTTTTACTATTTATAAATTTTATCTTTTTCTACCCTTTCGGCCTTTTTTTAGCTTTTTTGTTGTTTCTTTTTTCCGTATTTGTGTTGCATTATACGATGTTTTTTCTATTTTTAAATTTTTTTAATTTTAATTATGCTAAATAAGTCATTATCAACTCAGTATAAAATAAGCCAACTACAGTAAAAATAAATCATAAATCAGACTTATACTAACTAAGCACCCCCAAGTCATGGCGCACTTGCAAGATTCCATCGTGAACTGGAGAATGGACATTAGAGTACTCCATTCATGTCTTGACAACACTAGAATCCTCTAGCATGCATCGTAGAATGTGTAGGTATAGTCCCTCCAAATGCTGTGATGCGTAAGAGTAGGTACAATAAGAGACTTAGTTAGCAGTGATGCGTAAGAGTAGGTACAATAAGGCTTAGTTAGCAGGCTATAACAAATATAATATCAACCAAATCTTACGTGGCAGAGAGAGAAAGGAAGAGAGAAGGAAGCTGGCTACTAAATTACAGCTAGCTATAGCACGTAAAAATATGCATTTCACTCTTTTACACGTGGGGCCAAATAGTTATTGTAATAGCTACCTTATTGTATGAACTATTTTTTTAAAGGTTATAGATGAAATAGACAAGTATTATAACCACTAGTTGACTGTACTATTGTACTTGCTTTAAGTCACAAAACCCGGAAAAGGGGACACGCCTTTCGTAATGTGGATGCTGTTGTCCTACTTTCTGGGAATCACGCAAATCAAACCGCAACAACAAAGAAAGATGGAACGCATAATAAATCGGCAAAATTCTCCACACAACGCTGCAATCTAACATGGCAAGTTTCAGGAAGTTGCACGCCAGATGCCGTCATCCAACTGGTTTGGCTCATACTCCCTCCTCGCTCCTTTTTTCTAGTTGCTTAGTTGTTTTCAAATTTTAAAAAGTTTGACAGTTAAACTTTACTGATAACAGACACAAAACTAGATTAATTATATAAAAATTATATTATTAGATTTATTTAAAAATATTTTTATAATATTATAATTTTATTAGTATATTTTCGTGTAAAATTATAAAAATATCGGTTACAATCGTATCTTTGATACTTTAAAAAATAAAAAAAAAGTTTAGTAAAAAAAGAAGGGAGAGAGAGAGAGAGAGAGTAGCTCTAGCTAAGCTAAAGCACATGGATTCTCCGTTTCAACGAAACCGTGCGTCTCACAAGCGACGTCATTTTCAGCGGTTTACTCGACGTTTTATTCCCTAAACATAGTGGTTCTTAACCTTTTTTTAATAAAAAAAAGAGAGTGCCTCCACATGTTCTTGAGTTTAATTGGCGCGCGCGTGATTCAATTACTATGTGATATAACTTGGTTGTATTTCAGAAACTGATTGCTGAACAGAGAGCATTCGGAAATTGGATGGGAAAATAGCCAAGAGATTGCTTCACATGAATGGTTTTCTTTTTCCAAACAGAGAACCGACAAGCTTCAATTTTCTATCTTCACAATCCAATTTAAGTACGAACTTTGAGGAATTAAACAGCGCGCTTCCACAGAGAAGAACATCGCGAAAGCCTGATGGGATCAGGAAATCATCAGATCCTAGTGCTCAACCATCGAATCCAAGAACCTTTTTTTTTCTTTCCTTCTCTTTCCCAACCCTGGCTATGAACGATCAGCACGCTGATGAAAGTAAAGCAAGATCTATAAAAAGACAATCTCTTTTCGCGCGCGGAATCGAAGGCTGGAATCACAAGCTCTTCCCTTGCCTTTCCCGTCACTTGATTTTTCTTCCATGACTTGTTAACAAAGGAAAGAAACAGGGGAGGGGAGGAGGAAGGTAAGGAGGAGGAGGAGGAGCTGACCTCGACGGCGACAACGAGGGCGGCGGGGCGCCGCGGAGCTTCTCCTCGAGCCGGATGCGGGCCGCCAGAGCGGGCCCCACCACGCCGGTGCCCGCCTGCGCCGTCGCCCCCAGCTGGTGGTGGTGCTCCCCGGCCCCCGCTACGACGTCCCCGTGGCAGTGGACGCGCCGCCGCCGCGCGAGCTCCACGCCCGGAAGCATGGCCCTCCCTACCTCTCTTCTTCTGGACAGGAGGGGGAGTAGTTGGCTCGTCGCTTGCTTCTCTCCTCCTCCGCCTCGGTGGTCTGTGGGAGGTGTTGGAAAGTTTGGAGACGGGTTTTAAGGTGGCGGGGGAAGTGGGGAGGAGAGGAGAAGCGGAGGAAGACGACGTGGTGCGGGAGTGGACGCCAGCGTGGCGTTTCAGACCAGAGGAAATCACGAGGAAGAAGACTCAGAGTCTCTCGAAGTGATCTTGCCGTGGCGAACTCCCCGATCCACCCTTCCTCTCCCAGTGCCAGGTATCAACTATCGAACTGATTGCGTATTTGTCGAGTGTCATCTGCCACACCTAAAGAGCTTGATAGGAGCAAACGACATAGTAGGACATGCGCGGCGACCCCAAGACTACCGAGCTACTAGTGCTCAGCAGCAGCATCTATCGAGCCAAGCCACCCTTGCTCGGTAGGTGCTGCTGCCGAGCACCAGTAGCTCGGCAACATCGAGGCCTGCCTCATCTACCACGGACCCGCTCACTTTTGCCGAGCTCTCAGCACGGCAGATGAAACGTGTTATTTGTCACGTCTTCCGAGCTTGAATAAGGGACTATTTTTTTTTGTATAAACGGGTGTTAGAGGGGCCAAAAAAGAAAAAAAAATATAGCTACAATGCCAAATACATCAACAATTGTCAACTATGTACTATCGAGCCTACCTTGTCATGTATAAAAGGGAAAAGATCCGTTTGTCAACTCTCACCTATTGCTAAGTCTGAAAGATCACATCTAATTTTTAAATTGTCCACTTTACATTCCTGAACTATTAAAACGGTTTTGCCTCTTAGAATGTCACGTTAGCCAAAATGAGTGATATGGCTGCCAGCATAAAGAAAACCACTCATGAAAACAGATTAGAGGTGAAATGTGAATGGTTTTGATAGTTTGAGGATGCAAAATGGACGATTTTAAAGTTGAAGGTTGTTTTGTGAACTAAGCCAATAATTCAAGGTTAAAAAATATACATTTTCCGTATAAAAAATAAACCATTTTTTTCATGTATCTTCGTGGGAGATCAGAATTTGTATGTGTCGATGTGTTTTGCATGGAGCGTTAAGACATCGAGGGGCGACGAAGGCTTTAGATTGGATGACGCACAGGCTCTCTACGGATATTTTCATCGAAAACCCTGAAGATTTTTTTCGACTTGTATGTAAATTCGTAACGGTATCACCGGTCCTCTATACAAAGTAACGGTGGGTCAATTAGTCTCGCGACTTCTGCAAACGAAGAGGTAGTGGCCAATTACGCACAAACTTTTCCATAGAGATGCTTTGATATATTATAGTACAAGAGTAGCGATAGTGGACAGCGGATTCCAAAAATTGCAGCCTCTGCCGAAAAAGCATCATTACTATTATAAAAAAAATAAGTTAATAGTTATACGTTCATTCTTTTCTAAGCGTTCTATTTCTTCAACTTCGTATCACTCTTTACTTTCTAATCGATCGGAACAACCTTTTTTATAGCATGATTTTTTATATATTCAATAAATTTTGTTGCAATACATGACTATGTAACTCTACTCATATACGCAACGTGCTTCCAAGGGGCAGAACGGTCCAAACGAAGAGAATCAGGAGGAAGGCTTGTCCTTGTCGCTGAGCCCCAACGCCACCCCCAGCTCGCGATCTCAATTCTGAAGTATACGTGCAAACGTATACTTACCTACGGCACCTGTTCCAAGTGGTTAATTAGTTACTACGCCATGATAGAGCAGAGCCCAACTCCACGATCAAAGTGGTTAACAACGCCGCTTCTTCGATGAAAAAATGTGGTTTTATTTACAACATGGAGAGCACTGCTACACGAGTACCAGGACACGGATCTTACCTACGGTCGTAAGGAGATATACAAAGGTATAAACTATAGTTATATATAACACATCTTTATATTATCTATAGATAGAATTAAAAATAACTTGTACAATAAATTATCTATGGTAGCCTTTTCGTTCGCACCCATCCTTTTTCTCTCTCCTATATTTCTTTCTCCTTAGTCCACCAGAAAGAGTTGTATTTCCACTGGAGATATCTCTTCTTTGATTTCTGCCTCACCTTAGCTTTAATTATAGGTAGCATGCTATAGATATAGTTGCTGTAGGAGCGTTGAAAGTGCCTTTACTGTAACGGAACAAGAGCAAGCTGATTGACCGCCATTCATAGGGCGTGTTTGGGAATTGGGACTGCTCCACAAACTCTGCTCCACGAATTCTACCGTGGAGCAGCTCCAACCCCTTTAGGTGCTCTCACAACTCCACCTTTTTTTCCTCGAACAGAGTGCGTGGAGCTGAACCTGTTTGGCTAAAAAACATAGAGCGGAGCTGAAAAACATGGAGTGGAGCGGTCCCAAACAGGCCCTAAGGATAGCTACCTACTCTGATTCTCATCTAAGAGCAACTCCAGCAGGGCCCCTACTTGAGCCCTCAAAACTCAAATTTGAGAGCCAGAGCCAAAAACTCAGCTCCAACAGGGCCCCTACTTGGCTCTCAAAAATAAAAGGCCTCTCAAATGAGACCTCCAAACCCTCATTCCCAGGGGCCCTGCTCTGGCTCTCATCCTTCAGTTTTTTTCCCGCTCAGTGAAACTTCCCCGCGCTGCCCCCCACCCCCAAATCTCACTCCTGCATATCCCCCATCTCTCCTCCTTCCTTTCAGAGAAAAAGGAGTTGCTCTTACAGCAGAACAGACGGACGGTCGTCCCACGGTCGGAGGTCTGCGGCCCGAGCGGTGGCGCGAGCGGCGGCGGCGGGCGCCGTCGGCGAGCGGCAGCCCGGGCGGCGACCAAGCCGGCGCGAAGAAGTCCGTGGAGGAGGAGCCCGCCGAGAAGGCGGAGAAGGCCCCGCGGGAAAGGCGAGAAGAAGCCGGCGGTGGCGGCGGCCCCGGCGGCGGCAGCAGCGGCCGGCGGCGGCGGCGAGATCTAGGAGAGGCGAGGCGGATCCGAGCTGCGCGGCGCAGCGGTGAACGGATCCGGACGGGAAGCGACCGGATCTGGTGCGGTCGCCGGATCCGGCGGAGAGCGGAGGCGGCGGATCCGGCGACGACGCGGCGAGCACGACCGCGACGATGGCGGCCGTCGTCCGGGCGGTGCGGGCGCGGCGGCCGGGAGTTCCGCACACCAAAACCACCCTTCCATGGCTTGCCCTCTCTGCTGCCTCTGACCTCCCAGGAGTGGGTCCCATGTGTCAGTGTGCAGTGGAATGGATTTGAGAGCTTAGATTTGAGGAGTGCTGTTGGAGTAGATGCAAAAAAATTGGGCCCTCAAAAATAGGAGGAGCCCTCAAATCAAAAGTAGGGGCCCTGATTTGAGGGCTACTGCTGGAGTTGCTCTAAGGATACATGTTCTTTTTTATTGTGGTTTATAGCTTTTGACCCTAGTGCGAGTACTCGTATAAACGAACTGAAAGTCGATAAGCCGTTTCTAAAAAACTATCCCGATAAACCATTTCAAAACGGCAGTGGAGAAACTGTCCCGTTTATTTATTCGAGGAAAATCAAGAGTCATAATCAATAAGACAAATTGAAAAGAACATGTCCATTATCTATACAATGATATACACAATAGAAAACCATATATAAGATCGTTTGTTAAATATTAGTTAACATAATTCTTTCTCCTTCATATCACCTAGAATCTTATATCTCATAGATTTACAGATAGCTATCATGTACCATCACGCATACCGTAACACGTTATTGTATTGTATATAGAGCAGAGGTCCCGTGAAATACCCATGCATAGAATATTTTTTTAAAAGAAAAACTACTAAGCCATATTAATTACATGGCAGCTTCCTCCTCCGTCTTCAACGAGGTCTCGATCGGCCTGCCTGTGACTCAGATATGTGCCCCTCTGAACTTCCGTGTTAACTCTTAACACGATTCGTTTCGGTTTAAGCTTCTGATTTATTTTATACTATTTTATAAATTTTGTTTTTTCTATACTTTTAATTTTTTTAAGCTTTTTTACCATTTCTTTTTTTTCTCGTATTTATTTATATTATACATGATGGATTAACATATTTTTCTATTTTTAATTTTTTAAAATTTAACTATGTTATATAAACCTCCGTCAGCTACAGTACTTTTTAGCCATAAGCCACTCAAAAAAAACTCCTTTGAGTGGGGCCTAAATGTTTACAAATGGGAGGCGTCACCGGTTTAGGGCCTGTTTGGGGGAGCTCTACCACTGAAAACGTGGATCTGGAGTAGCAACTCCACCATGGAGCAGCTCCACCGTGGATTTGGGATCCCACCATGGAGTGTTTGGCTTGTACAGCAGCTCCAGATTCACGAAATTGAGGTTTTGGTGGGAATGACCACTTTTGGTGGGATGAGGTGTGTAACCAGTGGCATTGGTGGGTAATTACCACCCAACTCCATGGTGGAGCACCCCTTGAGGAGCTCCATGAAATCCATGGATCTGGCCATCAGATCCAGGATTTTGGTGGATCCAGATTTCACGGAGCTGGAGCGTTTTGGTAAAATTTCGTAGAGTGGAGCTGTTTTTCGAGGATCTGAAGCTGATAGAGCTCTCCCAAACAGACCCTTAGTAACGCTACTGGGAGTTGGCCATTGGCCGTTGCCAGCTTGGAGCAATTACATGTCAAAAGTTGGTGCTAAATAACGGCGGCCTGTTTAGGGCGTAGGATTGTTCGACTCGATATGGGCTTATTCTATTTCACAGGTAGGGCTGACTAATTTTTGGATGATCCCACGTGGGCTTTGCGAAAGCAATTGGCCTTTAGATCATCTGAAGTTGGCCCATGCGGAGGCCCAAAAATTCACTGCACTTTTTAGTTGGGAACATCTAAAATCACCATCCCATGTCACTGTAGAAGAAGCAAATCTGTCGAACCGGCGGCAGCCCTAGGCGAGAGAGCAATCCCAGCAAGCACATAAAAGACACAGGGATTTATTTATAAGATTTAGCAAAGCCTACGAAACCAAATCGCGACGGCTTCATTTAGAATTTCTTTTTTCTACAAATAGTTACAAGAGATCGGCGATATATATATATATATGCCTTAATTACATAGTCAACTCCAATGCATAGTAGGGCTATGCCTTGAACTTCGCTTTCTCGAGACAATCCCTTTCACCATGCATATACGAACGTACTTAGTAAAATCTAAAATCATCCTATATTACAATGGGGGAAGCACCCTCGGGCAGCATTGCCACCTTAGCTTCTTTGTGAAAAAGCCCTCTGGATTTTGTGAAATCATGTTCAAGTCCTCGTTCTTGCAAAAAGACCCCTACCACATTTTCCCGAAACCCCCTCCACTTCTCCGAAATTACGTACAGGTCCTCGCATTTCCATAAAGGCTCTTCTTTTGCAGGATAGCACCACACATTTTTCCAAATTTACAGATGGGTCCTTACAGATCCTCAATTTTTTACGGAAAAGATCTTCGATTTTTTCGAAATTACGCACATGTCCTCGATGTTTTTTAAAAAAAATCATGTGAATTCTCGTCTTTTTACTTTGGTGCATATAATAGCTAGCGCGTCATGCTACCACGCTTACGCTGCTAGTTAAACATGGTGTTCACAAAGAAAAGGGACCAGGTTATGTGCCGTACTAGTAGTACTACCAGAAATCAATTTGATATCATTAAATACCGTTGAAAAATCATTCCATCAGCACACAGTATTGGATCGTGTTGCTATAACTGCAGTAATTTTTTTTAGAACAGTTAACTACACTACTGGGAGTTATAAGCACTAGAGAATTGATGACGCCTCCTAACGGCAGTCCGCAGAGCGGCCCACGGACAACCGTCACGGCCGTAAACCGTTGGGTGAGGTGGGACTGCTTCCGCCTATTAAACTTGTGCTTTCGTCTGAAAAAAAACCTTGTGCTCGTGCGTACCAAGACCTTGAGGTTGAGGCCTCCGTCCCAGTACCTTTCATCTATAATCCACTTAAAAAAAACTCTTTTAAAAAAGCAATACGTGCTATTGAACCACCGTCATTAGAAAACGATCCTTTTCAAGGGCCGTGAATTTTCTGGACAAACCCATGAATCACCATCAGGCATTACTTTTTTTGCGACAGGAAATTTATCCTAACGCTTGTCAGGATTTCTCCTTTTTAACCGTCACAAAAGATCTGATTCTAGTAGTGCACCGCCCCTTACCTTCGCAGAAGTAAGGAATATATGTTCCTTCACTTGTTATTGTACTATAAAGATGAAGAGAAAGAGAGATCGTGACATTTCACTCTCGTAGATTGACTCGGCTCATCAACATTTGGCGCCGTAAAATCTACGACAACTACCATTACTCGTACATCCATCACCTACGGCAAAATTAAATAAACCTTCGGTTGATGCACGTCAACAGAATGTGTCGGTGCCCATAGTCAAAAAAAAAAAAAAACTAATTATGCACTGCTATGATGCTATCATAGCATCGAAATATTACTGTAATAGATCTGTTCGGATGGACTTCTTTTTTCGATTTTTTCTTAAGAAAACTAGAAATCAATATAAACAATATTTTTTCAAAGTGGTTTTTTCACTTCTCTCACACTATCTTGCTTTAAGAATAAAACAGAGGAAGGTATTCTACTTCTCTCGCTTCTATCTCATGCACCGATCTCTTTGTTTTTTACTTTTCTTATTGCTCACACTATTATTCTTAAAGGTATTTCTTTCAATTATTACTATTTATTTTTTTAAAAAATATCAACTACAACCTATGAGACGCCCTATGTCATATGAAGAGCTGTTTGAAAATGAAAATATCTAGAAGGTTTACCCTCGTTCCTATCTCGCGTATCCATCTCTTTTTTACTATTCTTATTGCTCACACTATTATTTCTAAAGACACTTTTTCGATTATTACTATTTATTTTTTTAAAAAATATATAGAAACGCCCTACTTCAGACGGAGAGCTGTTCGAAAATGAAAACATCCGGAAGGCCTACGTCGTTGTTGTTCTAGTCGCCTTCGGCTTCCGCGACACACCATCCTTTTCCTCTCCCTTCGTAAAACCACCACGTATAAACCCCCGGCTCCCCTCGCGCGGCCACCTGTCCGCTCTCCTCTCTCCCCTTCCGCCTTCTCCTCTTCACAGCGCGCGAAGTGTTCCCATCCTTTGCTTCCTCCTCCGGCCATGGCCACGGCGGGCTCCGGCGGCGGCGGGGAGTGCCACGCCACGCAGGTCGTGGGCGCGGACGGCGAGATGGACGCCGCCGCGATGGAGCGGTTCGCGGCGGCGGCGGGGCTCGCCACCCGCGGCCTCTCATACGCCGTCGTCTCCATCTTCGGGCCCCAGGGCAGCGGTGAGCCGCCACGCATCCATCACACTCAGCTACTTTTGTTGGGTTTTTACGGTGATGAGTGCGATAAAGCAGTTTCTATTTAGACAATCTGTATGCTTATTTTCGTCGTGTGTGTGTGTGTGTAATTAATTGAGTAAATTGCAGTTTACTCTTAACTAATTTCACATCCTCTAGTTGTGCACAATCGTTGCGTGCTTGCGTCTCGTTTACTGCCATTGTGTCGTGTAGTGGCAAATTTGTTTAGGTGGTTGAATTCAGGAGATGTTCTGAATCCTGATGGCTGCTTTGTTCTCCGACCAGGGAAAAGCACTCTGCTCAACCATCTCTTCGGGACAAACTTTAGAGAGATGGACGCCTTGAAAGGAAGGTGAAAATCTTTCTTTGAAAATCTTTCTTTCTTTCTTTCTTTCTTTCTTTCTTTCTTTCTTTCTTTCTTTCTTTCTTTCTTTCTTTCTTTCTTTCTTTTGTGGTTTGATGGCATTCGATTCGTTGCGGTGTGTCGAATACTGGATGCTAGATGCTGTTTGGTTGTTGTTGCCAGGAGTCAGACCACCAAGGGCATTTGGATCGCCAAGGCTGTCGGCATCGAGCCCTTCACTGTTGTGATGGATTTGGAGGGGACGGACGGGAGGGAAAGAGGGGAGGTGAAAATTTCTACTTCTGCAAATGTGTTCTGTGTTTGACTGTTTCTGAATAGAATTGTGCTTTCATGTCATTTTCTTATTTTGATGCTACTCATTCATTAGCATTGTCTTGAGTACCTTGTGGTATTTACCTGTTGATGGGTGTGCACAAAACTAGTACTAGTAGCTGGCTAGCTGCTTTCCTATGCACGTAGAGTAATCATTTCAGTTGGTGCTCAATTGGGTTGAATTTTGATGGGCTTATGGCTGAATTTTTACTGTAGCTCGCTGAAATTGCATTGTAATTAATGGTGATTCATTTGGCATAATTAAATTTAAAAAAATAAAAATGGAAAAAACGGATTAGCCCATCACGTATAATGCAAACAAACACGGAAAAAAGAACAGGCAAAAAAGCTAAAAAACCGAAAAATCAGAAAAAGACAAAATTTAGAATATTGAAAAATAAGCCGAAAGCCAGAAGCCTAAGCCTAAATGAGCGGGAACCTATTGAGAAGAAAATGGCTGTTTTTGGTAGTACTCAACTTGATTCACATGCGGCATTAGTGCCCTTATTAACTTCCCTACAAGGATCTTTAGTACTTATGCTGCAGGGTCTTGTTTCCGACGAAATTACCATGGAGGTCATTAGTATGTCCTTGTGGTTGCATTGAGATATAAATGTTATTTTGCAACTGTAGTACAACTAGTTAACCATCTTGTGCAGTCTAAATACAAGCGACTCATTTGAGCATCTTTTTAGTAATTTAACCCACTCATACATTTACAATTGCTCTTTATACCTTCATCTTCGACAATTTGAGCTAGGATTTCTAGCATCAACTTAAAACATACATATTCTGTCTAGCATCAACTTAAAACATACATATTCTGTCACTTTTGACTGTGAGTTTGAAATTTCCGTTGTTGAAGTGATGATCTATATCTTAAGCTTTCAATTTGTCACTGATTGGTGTTGTTAATTTTCTATTAATCTACATTTTCACTGATGATTTTTTTTTAAAAAATTTAACTGGCATGTCTTATCGGTGCAGGATGATACAACCTTTGAGAAGCAGAGTGCCCTTTTTGCCCTTGCAGTTTCAGATATTGTATTGATAAATTTGTGAGTTGCTATATCGTTTAGTAATTTTTTATTGGTGAATTCTAACTGTAATGAGTAGATAGCGCTTTAATATTTCTCAACCTTTTTATGTGGATTGGTGAATGTGCCTTCTGTAGGTGGTGTCATGACATAGGCCGAGAACATGCTGCTAACAGGCCTCTTTTGAAAACAATATTTGAGGTAATCTTTGTTGCGAGGAGATTCCCAAAGTATTTCTTTTGGCCACTTATGTGTTTTAGTTTCTTACAAGTTACAGTTTTTCTTTTCTACTTGAGATTTTGATGCGTTTATTTAGCCCTCGCAAAACGACACTGCTACTTGTTATTCGCGATAAAACAAAGGTTTGTACAGTTCCAGAGACTGATATACACAATTTTGCTCTCCTATTTCTGTAGCAAGGTATGCTTAGTTGGTATGACTTTTGTTGTGCTTTATTTTGCTCATCTTTGCAGACTCCACTAGAGTATCTAGCCCAAGCACTGAAGGAAGATATCCAGAAGGTGCTTATGTCTTATCTTCTGCACACCTTCCTTTTTCCCCTTTGCTATGCTGCAATCTTCATCATTTTTTCTGTTCGTACCAGATATGGGATTCTGTTCGCAAACCGGAAGTCCACAAGGAAGCTGCGCTAAGTGAATTCTTCAATGTCAGTGCATGAGTTTCCTGAAAGTGGGACTTGTGTATATCAACTGACGTATATTTTCTGCAATATGAAGGTGGAGGTCACTGCTTTGTCAAGTTATGAAGAGAGAGAAGAACTATTTAAGGAGCAGGTATATTAGAAGCTCAAATGCTTAATTGTTCTCCTATACAACACAAAGCTTTTTTCTGCTGGTTGCAACCACATTTTACTCTAGAAGTTCTGTCTGTGGAATGGAAATCGCAAGCTTATCACTTTTTTTTTTGGCAAAGAAGACCTTCTAGTGTACTGTTTCGTATTTTTATTTTCTTGACCTTCTAGTGTACTGTTTTGTATTTTTATTTTCTTGCAGGTTGAACAACTCAAGCAGAGATTTCTTCATTCAATCACTCCAGGTGGTCTAGCAGCTGATAGGAGAGGTGTGATACCTGCTTCAGGTTTCTGTCTTAGTGCACGGCAGATTTGGAAAGTAATACGGGAAAATAAGGACCTCAACCTTCCCGCTCACAAGGTTATTTGTTCCTTTTATTACCAGTTATGTTAAAACAACAAAAACTTACATTAAACACATAAGCATGCCATCAATTTAGTTTTAGAGCACAAATATATTATAATTTCTTTTTTTTCTCTTTCTAAATTTCCTAGGTCATGGTTGCTACTGTTCGATGCGAAGAGATTGCAAATGAAAAGCTCAGACAATTTTTGTCTGATAAGGTGACATTGTTTTTATGTTGTAGTCCTATGTCTTCTGTTTAGTTGGAGTCATGGAAAATAATTATAATGCTATGCAGGGTTGGTTGGAGCTAGAGGCAGCTGTAAAATCTGGTTCTGTACCAGGCTTTGGAACGAAGCTCAGTGCTATTGTTGATTTTTATCTATCAGAGTGAGTGATCTGACTAATTACCCGAACAATGTTCTTTGTAGAAAATTAAAATAACCATAATGGTTGTGAACTTGTGATGATTTGTAATGCTTCTTTCTCTCTTAACATATCCCTGAACTTGCTAGTTTTATTATGTGCTGTTTGTTCTCTTAAGAGGTAATGCTAAAGCATTTTCCTTGCATGTACCTTTGCATGCAGCATTTTATTATGTGTCTTTGTTTTTTTTCTAATTCTGAGATTTTTTATGGTGTGATTTCTCTCATGGACTGTTTAAACGGAAATTAAGTTGGTCCTCTGTGCCTTGGCATTCTTTTCTCCCTTGCTCCTATGTCTATTGGATTTAACGTGCATCACTGCGGGTAGGACAAGATGCCCTATCCTCTTAAAACAATTTGACCTATAAACAGGAAAGTAGAACAAGATGCCCTATCCTCTTAAAACAATTTGACGTATAAACAGGAACATGCAAACTCGCAAACATTTAGAGCAGAATGTTTAGATCGTTTTTCTAAAAAAAACTGTGGCTTATTATTGCCTTTTCATATGTAGGCTGTACACAGTATATTTGGGTTATTTGCATTAGTGCATGTAATGTAAGCACTTAAAACTTACTACATTTTCTTGCAGGTATGACATTGAAGCCATGTACTTTGATGAAGGTGTGAGAACTACTAAGCGCCAACAGTTAGAATCTGAAATCCTAAATGTGAGTAACTCATCTCCAAGTGATCAATTCCACTTCTGACATAGAGAACGTAGTTTAACCAGCTGATAATGTTTGCTTATGAGGAGGCCCGTAGTTAAGCTAGGTGAATGTGTTTGCTTAAGAATCAGTGCTGTGCTCATGACATTTTAAATCATTGCTTGCTAATGTGTATGTATGTATTCCAACAACAAGCATTGTTTCGCAAATATCTTAAAGACACTTTGTGTGGTATGATCTTTCTCAAGTCCTATTAAGATTGGAACAAAAAAAAGTCCTAAGTTCAGCTGCACTGTTTCGTGCATATTTATGGCTGTTATAAATGAAATTTTTTCCCTATTTTTGAGAACATATAACTTCTGTTAAAAAATGTCGATGGATTGTTTAATTTGTCCTTGTAGTTGGCCACTTGGTCTTATGGTCTCATGTAAATCTTGGGTTTTTGCAGCACACATATCCTGCTTTCAAGACGGTGGTAGAACACTTGCATCTTCTGGCCCTCAATAAATTCAAAAGTGATCTAGAACAATCACTAAGGAATGGTGAGGGATTTGCAGCATCAATTCGTGACTGTGCCCAATCTTCAATAGCAGAGTTTGATACTGGATTGAGAGGTAAGCAAACAACTGCTGCTGGATATCTTGGGACAAAAATAATTAGCTATTTAGTCAAAGAACATATGCGATATCAACCAGCATTTTGTTGTCATGTGTTTTCTCCTTCAATTAGTGCTGTTCTTACTGATGAATTTGGGTGCCTGGCAATGACACCTTATCACTGTAACCATAAATTCCCTATGCAATGCTGTGAAAGCTAATTTGCCATGTTGTAGGTACTGGTTTCACAATAGCAAATGTAAGGTTATTTTCGACAACTAATTTCACACTTTCGCTTCTATGAACTTTTGCTTGTTTGTATCTAGTTGTAAGCACTAAGTGCCAGTACTTATGCTTGCTCCTGGCATCTTTATAATACTGTTATCTGTTTTTGAAATGCTTGATGCTTATATGATGGTTCAGCTGATACTGGAAATACTAGGTGCTGTATCAACAAAAGTGTATCCCTAGTAGATGTAAACAATCTCCTTTGATGGGGATATTGGTCCTATACTCATTAGTAGAAGCCTTGTAAGTTTGGCCAATCTACAGTACACTAATGCCAATTCCTTCTTTGTTTTTATACAGATGCTGTGGTTAAACATGTGAAGTGGGATGCTTTGAATGCTAGGAACAAACTGCAGCACCATGTGGAAGCTCATGCAGCATCTGTTAGAAGCACAAAATTGTCTGAACTAAAAGCTACTTATGAGGTTATTTTCCAACTCACTGCACAGTTAATGTCTTGAGGCTGCAGCACATTCCTGCGAATGAATCCTTCATTTTTCAAGTTTTTACAGTTGTGATTGTTTTCAAAACATTCATCCTCATGCTTGAACTTTTTGCCATTGCATATTGCAGAAGAAGCTCTTGGATGTGCTTGTTGGACCTGTACAATCAATCCTGGAAACTGGCAAGAGAGACTCTTGGGCATCTATTAGAAAACTATTTAGGCACGAGACTGAAAATGCTGTTTTGGCATTCTTGGCTTCCCTTTCTGAGTTTGAACTAGACCAGACAACTTCCAATAAGATGATCTTAGAATTAAGGGAACATGCAAGAAGTATAGTGGAAAAGAAAGCCAGGGAAGAAGCTGGAAATGTTCTGATGCGTATGAAAGAAAGGTAGAATGTGTTTCCTTTGTTCGCTGAAGGGTAAATTAGTAAAATGTAGCTTTAGTTTTCATGTATCACACTACCATATTTGTAGCATTCATCTCTTTGCTACCTGTTTTATTGGATTATTTGTAGGTTTTTCACTGTGTTGAGCCATGACAAGGATTCAATGCCAAGGACATGGACAGGAAATGAAGATATCCGTGCAATCACAAGAGAAGCACACTTAGCGGTATTGATACTTACGTATTTTGATTTGATTAGTATTGCACCATTTTAAGGGTAAAGTCCTGATCGATGATGTTCATACAAAATAAACATAATCTGGGTACCATTCACACTGCAGGCTTTAATACTTCTATCTGTAATGGTTGCTATACGGTTGGATGATAAACCAGCAGATAAAATAGACCGGGCTCTGATGGCTTCTCTTTTAGATGGAGGACCACTTTCCCAGAAGAGGAGTATTGAGTTTACTTCTGATCCGCTTGCTTCAAGCACGTGGGAAGAGGTGCTGCCGCTTTCACTTGAATCTTTATGGTTGGTGGGGAACAAAAGCGAGAAATAAGTTGGAACTTTTTTGTGTTTGTGCAGGTGTCACCAAAGGATACATTGATCACACCAGTACAGTGTAAATCCATTTGGAGGCAATTCAAAGCAGAGACAGAGCATGATGTTGCACAAGCAATTTCTATGCAGGTATATTTTCCTGGGTCATTTGCTGCTTGACTGCTTATCCAAGTGGGATCAGTGCTTGCATATTGTGATCTATGTTCTAATTTATACTAGGATAATTGAATCAATAGGTAAAATGAATTTCTTGATTTCCAGTCAAGAACTTCTAAATACTAATCCTAAAAGTCCTCAGTGCTTCCTTTTCATCTTATTTGTTATGAATGTGGGCTTATAATGGGCCAAAAGGCCATGTATATACATGAGACAATATGCAATAAGTCTTCTATACAATGTGATAACCCTGCAACCTATATATGTCTAACACCCCCATCAAACTTATGGTGGATCAAAAATACTGAGTTTGGAGAGGTAAAAACTGTGCTGAGCGTTTGTTTGTGCCTTGGTGAAGAAATCTGCCAGCTAAAACTCGGAAAGCACATACTGAAAAGCAACCACCTGCACTTGCACTTGCGATCTCATGTAAGAAGCATTAACATTAATATGCTTTGTGTGCTCATGCTTCACTGGATCACGAGCAATACTGATCGCACCCGTGCTATCTGACAAGAGAGGAGTCGGTGGAGAAACAGAAACACCAAAGTTCACAAAGAGCTACCGTAATCAAGTGATCTCAGCAGCCAGTGACGCCATAGCCCCCAACTCAGCCTCAGCACTCGAACGAGAAACTGCAGTCCGCTTCTTAGTCTTCCATGCAATAAGAGGAACCAAGAAAGACAGTAGGCAGAGGGCGGAGCGACGGCCTCGGGCGGATAAGCAGAGAGGCGGTCTCGAGCGGCGGCCTGCGACGCCGGCGGCAACGACCTCGGGGGCGAAACGACGGCAGACGGCCTCGGGCGGGATCACCGACGGCGACCCCAAGGCAGCTCGCAACGCCGATAGAGAGAACGGCGGCGGCCCGCAACGCCGGCGACGACGGCCTTGGGCGGAATCTGGACGGCGGCGGGCAGGATCTCAGCAGTGTCACCCAGAAGGAGGCAGCGTCCGGTCACGGCAATGAGCGACAGTGGAAAGCCAGGCAAAACCCTAGGTATGACAAAACCTTTGGCTCTGATACCATATTATGAATAGCACATCTATTCATTATGAGGCCAATAGGCCAATATATATACATGTACAGGTGTGGCAAATATGCAGAAAACACATCATACAATAGGGTAAATACACAGCTATGTATACATATCTAACAAAAGGCGCTCCCATATTAGCCGAGATGTCGGCAACTCCACCACATCCATGAAAATAGTGATAGTCATGCCACCCACCGGATGGCATAAGCACAAGCCTCGTCGTCCTACCGCCTCTCATAGGAGTGAAGCTAAGCCTGGTACACCTCCATGGCCTCAATATCAGTGATCATAGCTCTTTGGGTTGCTTCATCAGCAACTGCAGGGATTTGAGGGGCAGCTGGCAACAAAGGGCAAAGCGGGTACAACCTCTCGCCAGTAAGATGGCCCCAAAGACGCCGACAACACATGTGGATCCGCATGTGCATGGCCGACTCACAATAGTTCATCCCATCGAAGATCTTTTGAAGCGGGATAGCAGTGTCGGTGGCCATCATATGCGGGAGAACCAACCTAACATGGGCACGGATTTGACAGGGGCGGCGACGAAGGAAAAACGGCCAGAGGTGACCGAGGCAGGCTACCGAAGCTGACCGGGGTAGCAACTGGGAGTCAGCGGCTGGATCTGGCCGGTTGGTGCCCAAGAGATGATGGCCAGGATGGCGTTGGGCTCGAGCCGAGCGGCAGCCAGGAGGAGGCAAGCCGGAGTGGCATCGGGCAGATTGAGGCAACGCTAGGAGGAAGGTAGGTGGGCGGTGGTGGCAGGAGGTGCAGAGCTGCGCAAGCGGCCCGGCATGGCACGAGGAAATCGGCTGAAAAGCCAG
Organism: Dendrocalamus sinicus; assembly: GCA_036346575.1. Classification (NCBI taxonomy): domain Eukaryota; kingdom Viridiplantae; phylum Streptophyta; class Magnoliopsida; order Poales; family Poaceae; genus Dendrocalamus; species Dendrocalamus sinicus. The sequence goes on along the minus strand of JAYEVI010000086.1, from coordinate 64,775 downwards.
GAGGAGGCAGGTCGGGGCAGCAGCGGGCAGACCGGGACGGCGCCAGGGGAAGAAGTCGGGCAGCGGCGGTCAGAGAAGCAAGGCAGTGTGGGAGGCCCGGCGCGGCACGGCAGGGCGTGGGGGCACGGTGTTGTGGCTGGGAGGCACATGTGCATAAGGGCGCGGGGAGGTGCAGCGACGGCGGCTAGGGTTGGGAGTCCCTAACCCTAGCCCTCTCCTAGGCCGATGCCATGTTATAAATGTGGGTTTATATTCTAATGGGCCAAAAGGCCATGTATATACATGAGAGAATATGCAATTAGCCTCTTATACAATGTGATAACCCTACAACCTATACATGTCTAATATTATTATCCTTGTTTTGATGGATCATTTTTTGTGCATTATGTGGAATTATTTTTACGACATTTCTTTATTAATATACATGTGCTGTGCTGCTATCAAATTCTTCCAATCCAAATTCCTTTCACCAGGAAGCACGCAGACGAAGTAATAATTGGTTGCCGCCTGCATGGACCATTCTGCTTCTCGCATTACTAGGTTTCAATGAATTTATGTTTCTTCTTAGGTAATCATCTCACTGAAATAACTTTATTATTTTTGAAGAATTGAATTCTCCTTTTTAACTTCTGATTCAGCATTGCATTTCTAGTCAATGCAAGATTTTGAGACCTCAACCTTCACGGTTGACGTATGTAACTGTGGTCATTTTCTTCTGTTCATGAACAGGAACCCTTTATATCTTCTGGGGCTCTCTCTCGCCTTTGTACTATCCTTTGCTGTATGGTTGCAATACGACATTGCTGCTTATTTTCGCCATGGCACGGTAAGAATCTATGTATGTACTTACGCTGAAATTAGATCCCAGAGTTCCTTTAGCTGCTCTAAAGCGAAGTTTCTGCTACCAGAGAGAAGTTGAAGCATTGCCATCTTTTTTTCATCAGACGGAATTCTATTCTTGTGTTTCTGTCTAGTGCATTTTCAGTGCAACAGAAACTTGCTACACGTAATTTCCAATTGATCTCAAAAGGAGTTCTGTCATGTGCAGCTATCTGCTCTCCTCAATATTTTATCAAGTCTTCTCCCCACAGTCATGGACATCATAACGGCAATCATCAACATGGGCCACAGCAAGAAGCATTCTTCGCACCCGTCTCGCTGTCCCCCGGCGCTCCATGCTCAAAGCTTCAGGAACCAGGCGCGGCGGCAGGCTCAAGTGCAATATCATGCTCCTGACTCACCGTCCTCGTCCGTCTCCTCGATGGCCTCAAACAGCGGTGATGAGTCCTGAAGCCGTCACAAACGTCTTATGATAGAAGCACTTTAGGGGCAATTTGTTGAGAAAAAAACTTCTAGTAATGTGCTCTGACTTGATGTGTATATGAACTGTAAAATCCACTGTAAAGCTGATGTTACCCGAGCAGTAGGGAGTTCCTGTGTAAACTCAATGTGATGAACACTGAATAGGAGTCATGTCAAAAAAAGGAGGGGGAAAACTCCACTTGAACAGGAGAGATTAGAGTATATTTGCTGCTATATATGTGTAAGTCTATATATACATATGGATTCATAAGAACCTAGGTACAGCTTAGATATGCTAATTGCTAATTACTTTATGGTAAATGGCCAGACACTCGGGAGTGTTTTTCTTCTCCAAAACACTTGAATTTTCTTGCCGTAGGATTTGCTCGAAGATTCATGCTCCCGGCCATGCCTCTGGCGATTGACGGCGCACACCTGTAATGCTTCATACTTCGCTGGGCACCTACCTATAGAATTAGGGGAGGTGGTGGCCCTTGCCAGCGCGAGCGGTGATGCCTAAGAGCATCTCCAACAAATCTTCTATAATATTTATATCCCCTATATTTTAGAAGAAGAGGTAAAAAAAAAAGCTCCAACAGCTCTTCTAAATGATCCTCAAAAATATAGAGGACTCCTTCCATAAATTTTCGTCCCTCAAATTTGGAGGACGCATGCCGTCCCCAATCCTTCGTCGGTTTTGTCCCGCGCTACGTAATGATAGGATCAAAAAGCTAACAAAGGTGATGGGTTTGGTGACTTGTTAGTGCGATACGATCGAACAACTCATACAGATGGTGATGGAATATTACCGTCGCACGGGGAGAAAGGACGAGACGCCGCCGTCGTTTAGGGGATAAAATTTAGAGGATATTGTTGGAGATGCTCTAAGGTTCTAGGAGCGGGGGAGGTCACAGTATCATCATCCATTGGGCGTTGCAAATGCAGCTGGGATTATGTGCCATATAAATCGAAGAGCATGCATGCATGCATCCATGGTCCGAAATGGAGCTACCTACGTACACTGATGGTGTTGGAGAACTTGAGGCCATCCATGGGCCAAGTAGGAGCACCAGGTTTTGTCTCACATTTGTCACCAGGTTTTGGCCCATTGGCCCTTCCATTTTCGGGCCCTTATTATTTTGCAAATATATTTTTGTCTTAAACTGTTTTTTTCGTGGAATTCGAACACCGGAAATGGTCTCTTAAAAGTATGGGGATAATGTGATTTAATTTAATTCAGCAGTCGAGATTGACCACTTATGCACGTACTACAGTATATCATGAAAAGGTTTTGAGCTCTTGCCTTTCCTTGCAAAGTCTACCCAAATCAGACACACATGTATGATGTATCAAAGCTAATCCAAAAACAACCCAGCTACCCAAGTAGGTAGCACAGTTCTGGTGAAACTAACACGTACCATTTGCTTTCTGCACCGCAATAACATCCCCTAAAACTGCACACATGTAGGCCGTATGAACTAGACTGGACTGCGAGGACGTTACGCACTTTCTAGAAGTTTTAGGGGTGTTGTATTGGCTTGAATTGATGGTTTTTTGGTTAAAAACAAATAGCACTAGTTGAAAGAAATAGTTTTTAGAAAGAAGACGAGCGATAGAAAAATAAGAGAGATGTATGCGTGAGATGGGAGCGACAGGAGTAGAATGCGTGATACGTCTATAACCCCTAATTACTTTATCCTCGGAGTAAGACGGGTGTGAGAGAAGTAGAAAAGCTGTTTTAAAAAATTAGATGTTTATATATATTGACCTCTAACTTCTCCAAGCAGTACCCCTTATTAACTACATACACATTTCCACTTAGCCTTGAACCCCTTTCTAATTCGTCACTGCACAAAACAATTAGTTAATCTGCAATTTCCATGAGTATATATGCATGATAAACGTCATGAAAGTCTAGCGTGCACGTGTCCAAGCCTCCACGGCATACATACACCTCAAAGCTAATTCAGAAAACCCATAAAATTGACTTATAGTTAACAAAAATCAGGCAATTTACAAACAACAAGCCGTTAGTATAAAATTAACAGGACATCGATTTGGAAAGAGAAATATCATGTAAAATGTATTATCATCACTCGACCTGTGGCAACCGAGTACTTAGAAACAAGATTACATGCGAGTAAACGAATTAAATTAATACTACTCCATCCGTTAGTACAAGCCATCCAAGCTCTTGATGGTAAGGAGTTTGAATTAAAAATACATGATAAAAATGACTAGACTTAATCCTATTTAAGGCGTTAACACATATGATAAAGCATTTGTAGAGAGTATATATTGTTGTAATTAATCTGAAATGAACAGAGCCATGCATGCGTGATTCCGGCACTTCACACCAGCTTCATGCCATGCGTACAAACCGTCCAAATAACCATCAAGCAACTCAAAACTTTACTACTTTGTGACCTCTTTTAAATAGATCGACTAATTAGCCACTCTAAACCAAACCAAACCTTACAAGGCTAACTCATCGATCTCAATCACTTCTAATTAGGCTAGCTTCTGACTTAGCCATGGCGTCCAAGGCCACCGTCCTTCTCCTGCTCGCCGTCACCGCCGCGGCGGCCACGGCGGCGCCGTCGGCGACGTGCGTGAGCTCGCTGCTTGAGCTGAGCCCGTGCCTGCCCTTCTTCAAGGACACGCGAGCGACGGCGGCGCCGGAGGGCTGCTGCGCGGGGCTGCGCTCCATCATCGACGCGCAGGCGGTGTGCCTGTGCCACATCGTGAACCACACCCTCGAGCGCGCCATCGGCGTCGACATCCCCGTCGACCGCGCCTTCACCCTCCTCGGAGACCTCTGCCTCCTCGCGCCGCCGCAGGACATCTTCACTAGCTGCACCAACAAAGGTGAAAATGATACTGTTGATTAGTGCTATTGGTTATGCTTGTCTGCTTGACATTAGTTACATTTACCGAGTTATCGTAAATGACATTAGTAGTACCTAGTACCGCAAAAATAATGCTCAAAATCGTATCTTGATTAGGCACTCTAAAATTTAAGGTAAAAATGCATTGTTCATTAGTGTTAAACTGCTAATGGTTATGCTTGACTTGTACAGGTGGTGTGCCACCACTCTACGCTTGCCCGGCTCCGTCGGCTTGAGGTAATTCATATTCATCATCGTTTTCGTCGTCGTCGTCGTCTTCTTGGCATGGATTTGTTAATTCAGCAGTTTAATTGTCTGCATTTTTTTGGCATATGATGCGATACACTTATAATTCAGTAGTTTTAATTCTGATGGAAAGCCGCTTTAATTTGCGCAGGAGATGAACTAGAAAAATAATCGTCGAGAAGGGAGGATTCCGATATCAATTACAGCCTCTCCGGAGTCGACGAAGGCGCGCGTCGTACGCATAAATGAATGCAAGCTAATACTATTGCACATTGTGTAACACTGATCTATCATCGATCGATCGAACCCGATCAACATTGTGTAACACGAGACAGCTCGATGTACGTGCTGTTGCCATGCACAATCAATCAACGAAAACAAGTCTACGATATCTCATTAACTATCACACAAAATTCTCCTAGCTCCTTTGTTGATGTTGAGATGTTGATTTTTCTACCTAGTAATAGTATATATATATATATATATATATATATATATATATATATATATATATATAGGACGAGTGTTTCATGCACCATGGTGCCTAGGCACCAATATCAATACCCGTTGATTTGCTTCGAGATTCGCAACGTTTGATGTGGGTATCTTCATATACCCATAAAAAAGTATATTTGAGATGTCAAACTTCGAAAAAATTTAAATTCAACTTCAGTTTAATTAGTTTGAACTATTTTTATGGTATATACTCACTGTAGTTGCATTGAACTTAAAAGTAGTTCAAACTAGTTTGAACTGAGTTCAAAACTAATTTACCATAAATATATCAAGAGTATAAAACATTTTCATACCCAAACTCAAAAAAATTATCAATCATACACGTGTATCGGATGTTGGTGCCTAGGCACCATGGTGCATTATGTAATTTTCCTATATATATATATATATATATATATATATATATATATATATATATATATATATATATATATATATATATATGTGTGTGTGTGTGTGTGTGTGTGTGTGTGTGTGTGTGTGTGTGTGTGTGTGTGTGTGTGTGTGTGTGTGTGTGTGTGTGTGTGTCGTTACATACCAATTTATACAAGTTTTTAACACAATCGACAAGTGTTACGTTAGTTAATTGATAGAGAACCTCATGCTAATGAGTCTCTTCTTTTCAGCTTCTAAATTGCTTTTCAATTTTTCTACATTAATTAGCTTTTAAACAATGTATTTTTAAGGCGTAATCTACGTGTTGCCTGTAGTACACATTGTATAATTCTATTTATTCTGTTACTCTATATTCTTTCTTACGAACAGCCTAAAAAATCATAAACCGTAGTTAAAAGCCATAAATTGAAAAAAAAAACAGGCCAAATATGCGGTGCAATCGCCAATCAACAATGGTCGTCGAACCACCAATCAGCTACTAACGGTCGAATCAATCTCGACCAACCGAGACCCAATCGGACGGCTCAGGTAGACGCCAGTACGTACGCTAGGATCTCGACGGTCGGCCGCTCAGCCCAAGTCCACCTTCCCAATGGAGGCGCCGCCTCCCCGAAGCCTCTTCTCCCGCCACCAGAGGCAGCTCCACGCCCACCTCCTCCGCCGCGGCCACGGGCCACCCCTTCCCGCCGGAGTCGACCAGCCCCGAGCCCGACCGCTCCTACCTCTCCGCGCTCCGCGCTGTCCCTCGCGCTTGCCGCCTGCGCCTGCCTCCGCCGCGCCGGGACGCTGCGCGAGATCCCCGCCCTGCTCCGCGCCGCCGCCCGCGCACGCTGCGACGCCACTGCGTGTGGCGTGCATGGGCTGTCTGTCCGGGCCGGGGTTGAGGATGATGGGTTCGTCGGGACCGAGCTGGTCGGGGTGTAAGCGGCTTGCGGGCGCGCGGCGAACGTGCGTTTCGAACGGGGAGGGGAGCTCGGGGACAGCGCGGGCAGAGGAACGGCCGCGGGGTTTGAAATTTCGGGCTCCGAAATTACCGTGCTACCCCTGCTCCTGCTCGCCGTTGTCTGGGCTGGGCTGGATGGGATTTGGGCCGAGATGGACGGCCTAGAATGTTTACCGGCCGGGCTCGAGCGTCGAGCTGTACGGCCTAAAGCCCAAAATAATCACGAGAAAGTAGTGCTCCGTGTAGTTGGACTTGGGCCTCAAGCCCTACTTGGGTGTATCTAGCGTGAAGCTTAGAAGTAGAGAAAGTTAATACAGATCGTCCCTTTTTTTTTTGTTTACTGATGAATGAATACTTGAAGTCTTTGTCCGTGGGCTTCAGATGAGTCAAAGGAGATTAAGATGCCAGTGCTAATGGATGTCTGTGCCAAAGTTTCAAACGCAGTCTTTGGTCTGAAGCTCTTCGGTTTTTAAAAGGCATAATAACATCTCCATCAAAATGTCCGTCCTTACTCCGTAGGGTTTGACCTTAAAGGCGAAAAAAAAAAGTGTTTTAGCTTAGCACAAACTCTGAGCGCCTGTTTAGATACGAAGTGTTTTTACACAATACCATATCATCTAAAACTTTAAGGGTACGTTTGGACGGGAGGAAAAATATAGGAATCACAAAAATATAGGAATGGAAGGGACAGTAACTGTTTGGAACAAAGTGTTGAGCCATATAAATTCCTTAGGAAAGTCTCTCCGACCTGTACTTTCACAGGAAACCAAAAAACAAGTCTGAGCTCTAAGGAAATTTTCTTACGATTGGACTGCCACTTGCAAAACCTGCCAATTGATTCCAAGGAAAACTAACCTAAGAGCAACTCCAAGAGGCTAGCTAAAAATAAATGCTAAATCCCTTAATTTAGCCATCATGTAAAATAGAAAACTCCTCAAAAAAGAAGAGTGCTACAACGGCCTAGCTAAAATTTTTTGTTGTCTATATTTAAATCGGTCACATCATCAAAACGGGAACATAGTGCTACGTTTCCCGTTTTCGGCATATAGTTGTACACGGAGAAAACTACTGAAGGATCATCATTCAGTTTACCATTTTTTTGAACCACATTCTCGTACATGTCCTGGAATTAATGCAAAGAAAGATCATTTTTTATACGCAGCTAACAAAGCATGATCCATGAAGCACAAAAGGCTACCGGCCAACACAGTTACGTTTTGTTCAGCATAACCTCCGTTCGATGGAGGGTGGGTTTTTCAGCTGCAGTTTATCGCTGTGATAGATGATTTTTTTTATGTTAATATAAGCTCTCGTACGCGAGTAAATAGAACATCGATATGTTATTCTGAAAAACTATTCAGATAAACTATTTTGATAAAATTATTTTAATAAACTGTTTTGTTTATATGTTAAAAAAATCATAAATTATAAATTATGAGCTGAAAAGAACCGAGCGAGCGTGGGAGTGACATGAGATCCATCCCGCACTCTGTCCGCCGCTCCGCTCTTGAAAACCAAAGCAAACCAAACAGACGCAAACACACACAGGCACAGCCCACTGTGCAATCCTGTGTTAAGAGTAGCAAGCTGCGTCTATTGCGAGACTCGACCCGTACGCCACGCGGTCACAGCTGGCCAGAGGAAGGAGCGCAATGGCGATGCCGCTGGCTTGAGCGATCCGCCGCGATCCTCGCCGGCGCAGCCCCAACCTCAACCTCCCTACCCGCTCCTGCCCATCCCCAGCCAAAGCGAGCCCTCGGCGGCGGCGCGCGCCGTCGCGGGGCCCCACACCACCGCCTCACCAGATCCGAGGTGGCCTTCCGCTTCTCGACGACTGGCCTCGGCGGCGCGCGCCGGCGGGGGCTTCGACGAGATCGCCTCCGAGGATGACCTCTTCTCCACCTTCATGGACATGGAGAGGAAAAGCCCGCGCGCGGGAGTCCATGGGCGCCGCGGATAGCACGCCGATGTCGCTCGGGAAACATAGCAAGCGAGAAGAACGGGATAGCTCACGGGGAGTAATAGGAAACGAGATAGACATACTGTTGGACTGTTTTTTTTGGGTAAAATAGCTACAATGAGTTTTATAAATGTATTTAGATAACCTCTTGGAGTTGCTCTAACCGAAGTAACAAAAAAAATGGAACTCCTGACGAACTTTCATTGCCGAAATTGTCGTCGCAATTTCCGCCACCGGTGCCGCCCATTGCCAATTGTGCTGAGCTCCTCGTCGTAACCATCGAAACCACTGCTGCCTCACTCGTGCCCCCCATGGAGCACAGAGAGCAAGCAAGAGAGAGAGGAGGCCTTTCGAACAATTGGGGACTAGGAAGGAACAGATGAGTGGATGGCAAGAGTCATGGGAGGGGCTAAGATCCGATATGCATAGCTTCATTGACGTGTGGGGTCCATTGTCAATGAGTTACAATAAAATAAATAGTGCTTAATTAGTTTAAGTAAACACGATTATTATTCGGGGGTGTTTCTATGCTTTTCTCAAAGTGATTTACATAACTTTTAAAGCAGAACTGAATGATAGATAGTGATTACTTACCCATTCGTGTGCTTTAAAATTAGTGTTATTTTTGTTAGAGTGAAAAGCATGAAAGACTCTTATTATTCACTCCAGTGTCCTTTCCATTCATTTGTTACAAACTACTATTTCTAAATTTTTTTGTGTTTTTCAATCCTCTGTTTTACATGTGCATTCCTTTTCTATTTCTATGTTTTCTATTACTGTGTTTAAAAAAGACCCTAAGGTGTTTGGATACAACAAACATTGTAGTTTTATAGACTGTAGTATTGCAAATACCACGGTATTTTTGGAGTTTTAAAAATCCACTCAATTTCTCTTTTTTCGAAACAACGTTTTTCTGTTACGGCGTGTGTACATTAAAACCATGCACGATCGGGTCGTCCAAGCATGTGTGATCCTTTCATTGTACTATGCTATGTACTCACATATATTGTACTACATTCTTTCGTTTCTTTTCTACTAAGCTAATGAAACATGATACAACGAAGAAACATTACCATGAGTGTTGTTCGATCTTGTAAACACGATTCCAGATTCCATATTTCAAAATAAAATTATTAATTTTATATTAGAATCTAGATATCTCAGTTTTTTGGTAATTTGTTGAAATTAAAAAACAAATTTCATTTGAAGCAAACAAGTTATTAAATTCCCCTTGCACTTTCGAAAGTTTGATCTACAAAAAGTTGTGGCATTCATAAACTGTAGTATCTTATAGATGGAGCATTGAAAATTGTGGTTTGTAAATGTAATAACATCCAAATATGCCTTAAGCCCAAGAAAACATATCCAAATTTCCGTTTGGAACGTAAGATCCTCACTTGAATATTGTAGAAAATCTTATATTCAAAAGAGGGTGGATGCTTGCCTTCCTCCAAAATCACCACAATACCGCATTTAGAAAATTGAACAAACAAGGTGCTAAAGGAGAGGACGGTAATGACCCCACTTTAGCACCTTCTTTGTTTCAATTAATGGTGGGCTCCATCTAAAAACCTAAATAAGTGTTGAAGGTGCTAAAGGAAAGGAAGTGGTGGCCCTATCTTAGCACCTTCTTAGTTTTAATGAATTGTAGGCTCCACCTTATACTTTTAATAAGTACAAAAGGTGCTAAGAAAAAGGACGGTGGTGGCCTCACCTTATCATATTCTTGGTTTAGGCTCCGCCTAAATGTACTAAGGGAGTGGAAGGTACTTTGCACCTTCTTAATTTCAAATTTCAATTAATTACAGGCTCCACCTTGAAAGCTCGAATAAGTGCTAAAGGTTGGAAGATGCTCAATACCTTCTTGCTTTAATTAATTTATAGGTTCCATCTTAGAGTTTAGACTATATGTAAAAGGTATTAAAAAAAGTAGAAATGGTGGGTTCCACCTTAGCACCTTTGGTAGCTTTACAACTTGAATAAAGAAGGTGCTAAGGTGGGACCTTTAGCCTAGTGTCTTTTTGTGTGTTGAGATAGCTCCCATGTTTATACACTATCTAATATGCATTTAGATTATCATTTTATCTGTAAGATATGAACCAATGTGATTATTAACATATCAATATGTGATATTTCTATACTAATCATTTGAGTGCCTCTCTCTCTCTCTCTCTTAAGTGTGCCAGTACATTAGAAATCACATACGTAGTATAGCGTACTTATAGTCCTTTAGCTAAGGGCCTATCCGATCAAAGCAATTCTTTGCTGCATCAAAATTTTGATCTCCTTATGCAAGGATGCCATTCTACAGAGAAGACACTAGCTAACAACAGAGTGTAGCGTGGTTCTTCAGTCACTAGCTAACGACTACTGACGAGTGACGGCTACTGCAAATCTACTCAGCACTAAAATCCCCGGGCTCATCAGGTACAAATAGGTAAAAGGGATCAACTTTGCCATCATTTTAGATACCTTGCCCATCGATCCATTCAACGCGACGTGACAATACGAAGGGGCCAATACTATCACCAAATCGGCAAGGATTCAGCATGCTGAGTGGCTGCACAAGCCAACGCCTGGACCAACAGTGCAGCGACAAGGAGGAAATGTGGGTTCTGAATTCTGAAGAAACGTTGTCGCGAGCTGTGGGAATTGAGAACTGAAAAAACGATTGGCAGTGTCACGCTCACATGGAGATGGAGCAGTGTGCAGTGTAGGGCCTGTTTGGCAACGGCTGCGACTTATTGTTTCTAGGTAAAATTTTTGAATTTTGGCTGTTTACGGTATAGATTACGGAGAGAGATATTCACTTGCGATTTTGGTTGGTACAGATGTTGAGCTTTTAACGTGTACATCGTTTAACTTGTAGACCCCGTCTTGAGAAAATACTCCGTTTAAAAGTTAAGTACTGTAGCAAAAGCCAAAAACCGCTAGCTTCGGAGGAAAAGAACATGCCAGTAGGTCAGTCCCCATAGGCCTCGTTTCGAACCCATAAATTTCGTGCGACAGAGATCTGTTGTCTGGAGCTGGCTTCTTTTGGAACGCGGAAATTTTCTAGAATTAGCGTTGTTTGTTTGGTGCAAACGTGAAATTCCTTTTTTTTTGTTTGTAAAACAAGTCTTTATAGTGTAAGCTCATCTATTAGAGTCGGGGTTAACATAATCTGATCTATGCATCTAGGGAAAGTTCAAATAAAGTGTTGTTTGTTCGGTAAAGCTTAATCCATGTCCGATTGCGAATGAACGAACGAAGAGGTCTTGTATGGAATCGAGGACCTTAAATAAGAATTACGGAGGAATTATATCGTTTCCCACAAAATTTCTGTAAAGTTATTATGTTTCGAGCGAACCCTGAATAATTTGTGCCAACCAATTCACCTGACACTTCAGGTGATTTTTGTCTACCACGTGAGACCCAAAGATCACAGCACCAAGGGATTAGGGATGGGCACATAAGGCAGTGTCAGGCAGGCTAAATCTGGGCAACCTATCATAGTGTGGGATGATGATGCGGTCTGCCCCTTTGTTGACCCTGCTTTGCAGTAATGGACTTCATGGGAGTACAAACACATCTTTTCTCAACCATTGCAAGCTACCCAATGCCGGGCAAATGAGAGAAGCTTCATGGATACTTCCTTAGTCCTATTCATGCACACACATCAACCAGTATGGGATTTGTCAGGTCAAAGTTTTGACTGTATTTGCAGCACCAGAAGACTGATTTATCTTTTTGTGAAACTGATGACCATTAATTCATTGTCTCATGCGTTTTTCATTAACTTTAACTAGTAGTAGTTTGTTATGAAGCTTTGACCAACTAGTACTAACATAGTTGAATCCATCCATAGATACCTTCAAGAATCATAAAAAAAAAATATTTATATTGTTAAAGTTGATCCGAATTCGTACCGTATCTATGTAGGACACTTCATCGCTTTATGCCAGACGTGATATGGCAGGTGCATGCACAAGTTGTATCAGACGTGGTGCCAATCTGTAGTAACCGACTTTGATTCGGTTTTCTCTCTGTGTGATGACTCTTTTCCCTCACACTATATATGTACCCTAATAGCCTATAGGAAGAGCAAACGCTCCATTGTAATCTCTTCTCATTATAGTGATTTGCCTTTGAACACCCGTGGTTTTTTCCCGCAAGGTTTTTCCACGTAAAAATTTGTGCCTCTTATCTCTATTTTTCTATGCATTATTTGTAACACATATCTTAGCCAAAAGTGCAAGTTTACAAAAATACCACTTTTGGTTGTGTCATTGACCCGTTCAGCACGGCCCTTTATGCCATTTTGTCACGCTGGTGGCGTTTTGCTGAATTTGTTTTTAAGTGGTTTGAATAAAAGAAAGTACAAAAGAAAGTGTACTTGACTATGTAACAGCCTATCATATTCGCTATATTGTATGTAACAGCCCATCGCATTTGCTATATTGTAAATGCTGAACAACCGAGCAGGCACAACATAAGGCCAGTCTCAATGCAAGATTTCACCTCCCAGTTTCCAAGATATAAAACAAAACATGAAACAAGTCTTTTCTCTCAGTGTATAGTTTCATTGCGCGGTTTCATAGGTTATTTTAGCCTTTCTGTGGTCCCCTCTTCCTTCTCTTCTCCAATCGAAGCACGCCGCACGGGATGAAACCCAACAAGGCTCTCGGGGGGATTTCACACGATTACCAACGTTTTGGAAACAACGCTTAAAGGTTTCATGGGGATGAAACGTTTTCCTTCTCTCTCCTCCTAGTTTCATGCAAAAAGCTTCTTTTGGCTGGTGTGGCACCGTATTTAATGTGCATGAAACCCTCCATGAAACTCCATTGAGACTGGCCTAAGAAATGAAGCTGTGAGCAAAAGAAAACATGCTACTGCAACCAAAATAAATGTGCAACTGACATTATTAGGTCTAACCAAGGGATGCGTATCCTCTGCCTTCAAAGGCAGTGACTTTGGGTCACTGATGCGTGGGCCCTACGGCTCGTGGGGCCCACGCGTCAATGACCCAAAGTCACTACCTTTGAAGGCAGGGGATCTCAATCCCTAACCAAGACGAGTGTGTCCAGTGGAATAGCATAGGTGGAAGTTGAGTTGTAACAGAATGCGTAGCTTGGTTCATGGACTAGGCGGCTCCGTGCGTCAGTGGAAGAGAGCAAAGGTAGGTCCGCTCATTTAAACTTTAACTTCTATCTTCTCATTTATTTTTCACTATTTATAAATTTCATCTTTTTCCTGAACTTTTGGCTTTTTTGAGTTTTTTATCGGTTCTTTTTTTTCCCGTATTCGTTTGCGTTGTCTATAATGAGCTAACATATTTTTCTATTTTTAGATTTTTTAAATTTAATTACGCTAAATAAGCCACCTTCAGCTACAGTAAAATTTCAGCAGCTACAGTGCAATTTCAGCCATAAGCCACAGCTTTTCAGCCCAACCGAGCTGGTCAAGTCTTGTATGCTGGAGGTCGAACAATTGAATTGAGACTAGAAACTCCCCCTTGGCGAGCTTGTTCCTTCTGTTCTTCTTCTTCTTCTTTCTCAAGATTATCCAATTCTCTCTCTGTTGAGCCCATCGGTGGCCACGGGAATTCTACCCAGTTTGCAAGTTCACATCATCCCCTTCCTCTTGTGGTGGCTATGGACGTTGCAGGCTACTCTCTAGATAGATATGACAGGAGCAAAATTATTTACCTCCAAGCATTCTGTTCTACAAAGTATGCACATTACTATTTTCCTCCCATTTAGAGCCCACACATGTCCTAGTTTATTCGTGCTCTTCATACGTGATCATTTGGGCTTTTTTTATAGTTTATGGCTGAAAAGCACTGTAGATGGCTGAAAAAATACTGTACCTAACAGATGCTTATTTAGCATAATTAAATTTTAAAAAAATTAAAAATATAAAAAATATGTTAGCCCATTATATATAATACAAACAAATACGGGAAAAAAAGAACCGGCAAAAAAGCTCAACAAAAAGCCAAAATTTATAAATAGTGAAAAATGAGACGAAAGCTAAAAACTGAAACCAAATCAATCACCACCATATAATGTTCCAAAATCCAAAAAGACAGGAAAATAAAATGTCTCAGCTCTCAACCCCACAAAAAAGGTAGCAAAACATCGTAGCCATCTTTTCCCGGATTGTGCTTGGAGGGCCCTGACCACGGCATACCGAGACGTGGCACGCATCTAGGCACCGACACGTGTAACAGCTTCATCCGAGCTTTTTGTCTGCGTTTTCTTAGTTTAGTTGAACGTAATTTAATTAATTTCATTTGGTGACATGCATGTGTTGCTATTGTTAGTAATTTGAGTAATTTCCACCCAATGGAGCTTGGCCTCCCTTCAAACGGTTTCAGATTCGATATTTTTTGGCTTTTAATTTATTTAAATCAGAAGCTACTTGAAATGCATCGGTTTTTAATTTTAATTTATTTTGTCTTATTCTTATCTTTTTTCCCTCTTATTTTTTTATATTGTCTGTAACGATATAGCGATTTTTAAATTTTAATCTAAAGTCGAAGTCATAAACTTTAATAAAAAACTAATTGAAGTACCACGCCGTGCAAGGCTTCAAACCTTGTACCGATGGGGTAGTCCAAAAGAGCATGCCGCATCGAATCCGATGAGCCAATAAATGTATGGAGAGGTCAATTTGAGGGCATAATGGAATCACTAATCTGTTTGGTGTGAATAAAAAAAGAATAAAGACTTTTTTAGAACCCAAACAATAATGCTTAGGCACCTTGGGGTGCAGCTCAAAAGTTCTTCTAGTATTAGAATTATTCGCAATAAAATATTTGCTTGCAACAAGAGTGAGAATTGAGATGAGAGACAGGTGGATGATGGTTAAAGATAAGATTAAGAGTGTTCCAATCGCTTTAAGTACAGACTTTCTGCAGAAACTTTTGTATATGAAGTGTTTCTGATCTTGAACATATCTATGCCAACAGTCCAGCTTAGAATATACAAAAGGAACTTACCTATAGTCAATTCTGATTACCCATTAAACACTTTTATGTACACGTGAAATACTCGTATCTCAAAGAAGTAACATGTAATCTACACACCAAATCTTGAACCCAAATCTGTAAAACTTAATCGCAAAGAAATCCAGAATAACCAGGGAACAAAATCCCCAAATCACACTCTCCTCAATTCATGCATGCATGCATGGATGGAGTGTGGGCCCACTGTTTCTCTCTCTACACTGCTTCTCTCACTTCCATCGCACCGGGCCACACAGTCTAGAGAAGAGTCCATCCATGTGTTGTTCTGGAAAGGAGAGGAGAGATGCTAGAGAGAGAGAGAGAGAGGAGTTGAAGCCTTGAAGAGTCTAAACAAAATCTCCTCCTCATTCAAGCCTCCTAAACAAAATCTCCGAGGTATCTCCAACTCCCCACCGCGATTCTTCACGACTAGTTGTTTCGTCCTAATCTCTCCACTATTCCTGGAATTCTCCACCGTAATCCATGCCTTAAGGTTTGCCCCTGATAGTATTTCCTCGCAGGTAGTTTTGTTCATCTCTCTTGGGGAATTCTCGATCGGTTTAGATCGGTTGCTGGGTTGTTTCGATCGATTTGTTCGGTTGGTTCTTCCCAAGATTGGGTTTTTCGAGGTGGGTTTCCTTCGTTGCGTGTTCTTGGTGGGGATTGGGCCCTGCTCCGTGGTGATCGGGGGGTTTTCTGGGGGTTTTGCGACTTGATCGGCCTTGGAGTGTGAGATGATGCGGCGATGGATGGGTTCTTGGCGCCCAATTCTCCTGCATTTGATAATAGTTTTTATGATCTTCGTGTAATCTGGTCGTGGATTATGTGATGGAATTATGGATTCTTTTGATTTCCTTCCCTGCTAGTTCTAATTTTGTATCCATATGCATTGCTTGGGGGTATCTTTGTGGGGGTGAGGGGATAAAATTTTTGGCCTTTTACATTTTGTTTGATTGCCAAAATTCTGTGGCCATGTGGCGATCTGCAGAATGTTCGATTCAGAATTTACCTGGGAAAAAAACTTCTGTGGCGGCTCATCTTGGTTGTCTCGATCCCACTTGTTCGTCCAAATCTTTCTTTGGTGGTTTGGTGAAGACTAGCTGTCCTGTGTAAAGCCCTTTGTTTTCCATGTGGGGTTTGCCTTTGCTTTTCTGCCGGTACATTGGCTGTTCGAAGTGTCTGAAAAGATGAGAATTTATGTCTGTTTCACAGAAAAGATGAGAATTTATGGCCTCTGACTGTAACATGGAATTCCTGGTGTTGCAGGACCAGTGACTCTACCTGCATTGCGTGATTGAGTTGGCACTAGCCATCGCCCTCCCGGTGTTTCGCAGATCATCCTGTTTCTGACATGGAGGAATCAAATAGTAATCAGGACTGTTCCAAGTTTGGAGCTTTTGTGGACAGGATTCCTGGTGCTGCATTGGGTAGTGCTGGTGACATGGAGCTCCACAATACGAGCTCTAATTCTGAGGCAGGAGGAGTTTCTCGGAAGGTGAGAAGGCCATTGCCTTTGCAATTTGCGATGTATGAAGCATCGATGGCCGGAAGCAGTCAGCGTGCTGTGGGTTTCTCTCAGATTAACGGTCTACCCGATGAGCAGTCGTTGGCATCAGCTCTTGAGGGCATGGCTCTTAGTTCCAAGAATCACACAGCTGATTCTCCTACCAATCTCCGCAATGTTGTGCCGATAAAAGGGCACTATTTATCTGGCCCTGTGAAGTCTACTTCAGGGCTTACATCTTCGGGTGTTGCACTGAACCCACCTCTTGGTCCTGCATTTGTTCAAGATGAGTCGATGCCTCTACAGTTCAATGCTGAACATGTCAAGCAAAAGCCCAATGAACTAACTGTTGAACACCAAGAACATGCTCACAGCTTTCCACTGTACTTTGGGAATTTGCCAAGAAGCTCTGGGATGCACACCATGAATAGTGTTTCCAGTACTCCTTACAAGCCATCAGCTTCAGCCTTCCAGCCACAGTTTTATATCGATGGGCAATCTCAAATGTATGCAGCTTATGATCAGCAGGTTGGTTCAAACTTCATGTGTCAGCATGATATGAATGCACAAAAATACGCTGTTATGCAGCGACATTATGTATATCCACAAATGCAACAAGTGGCCGGGTCAGATGTTCATCCAATTAGGAGCAATCAACAGGCTGCAGTTTGCACTTCTGCAAGGGGGGCATCAACATATCTTGGAACTCCTAACACTCATCGACTGGGGCTGGGAAGTGAGGATCCTTACTGGAATGGTGATGCATTTCGGAAGGGAAATAACCAGCTGAATAGTACATTTGTGAACAGTGTCCCTAGTACATTGTTCCCTGACAGTTCATGTGGCAGTGGCGATTTTCGTCAGCAAGCTGAAAGGTTTGCCCATCCATATGAACTAAACTCTTTCTCTAAAGGTTTCTCACAGCATCAGATTTCAGATAATCTCAGCAAAATAAGTTATACAGGAAAGATCCTGATGCGGTCTGCTGGTGTAAATTCAGTAAGAACTACCAAGTTTGCTCCTTCAATAAATGGCTGTAATGGTATGGATCGAAGAATTGATGGTTATGGACATAACCATCTTGATATTCAGACTAATGATTCCCTGCACCTCAACAGGCTGAACTCGCAGTTTCTGTCCTTACAATCTGAGTATGCACTGGCCATGAAATCACCTCAGTTGAATTATAATTCAGTTGATGATGTTGCCGGAAGAATCTATATGTTGGCAAAGGATCAGAATGGCTGCCGCTTTCTGCAAAAAGTATTCACCGAAGGCACTGAAGAGGATGTTGAAAAAGTCTTTGCTGAAATAATTGATCATATTGGTGAACTTATGGTGGATCCATTTGGCAATTATTTGGTGCAGAAGCTGCTTGAAGAGTGCAACAAAGATCAAATGATGCGTATAATTTCTGAAATTACCAAAGTACCTGGAGACCTTATTACAGTTTCTTGCAACATGCATGGGTATGGACAATGATCCGATCTTAGTTGTTTTTATATTTAATAGTTGTTGCTTTTATTTCTTATCTTTTAGAAAAAAAAATCAGGACTCGTGCAGTGCAAAAGGTGATAGAAACTATAAATACCCCGAATCAAGTTTCAAAGGTTGTGTCTGCATTGAGTCCTGGAGCGATGCGTTTGATGACAGATACTAATGGCAGTCATGTTGCACACCGGTGCTTGCAGAAACTGTTACCTGAGTACAAAGCGGTAAGGTGTCTGCTAATCATGTGATTTAATTGTGATATATTTTATGCCTTCACACATTAAGCATGTTGGTTGTATTAAACTGTTATGTGTACAAAATATTGTTTCCATGGATAAGGGATCATTAAAAAAATGGGTACCAGTTTGTACTCTGTACCCATTTGTCTTTTCTTAGTATGTGTAATGTTGTAATTCTACTTGATACAGTTAAATGTTCTCCAAGGTTACAGCATCTTGCATTGTGAATTTGATTTTTTGTGATGCATAAAACTTTTACTCCATTTTACACTGAGTTGTGGATGCACATATACTATTGCAGTTCCTTCTTGATGCTGCCACGTTGCGCTATCTTAAACTAGCAAAAGATCGTCAAGGCTGTTGTATCATTCAAAAATGTATTGAACATTCAAATGATGAGCAGAAGTACAACTTGTTGAGCAATATTACATCCAGTGCCCTTAGCCTTTCAGAAGATCAGTATGGGTATGCCCGTTCTTTTTTGTTTTCTCCTTAATGGATATCCTCAACTAATCTGAATAATATTGCAGTCATGCCTTTTGAATATTATATGAGGTAATTTCTTGCAGGAACTATGTTATTCAGTTTATTCTCACCCTCAACATTGAATGGGCAACGGCCAAAATAGTTGATGGACTGGAGGGTCAATTTGGATATCTATCAATGCAGAAGTGTGGTAGCCATGTTGTTGAAAATTGTCTGAAGCTCGCACCACAGCTCGAGCGTGATAGGATCATCGATGAACTTATGAATGATCACAAGTTACCGCATATCATGCTAGATCAGTATGGGAATTATGTGATTCAAACAGCACTTAGAGAGTGCAAGGTAAAGATAGTGCTGCATCCCCAACCAAAACAATTCCCTGTGTGATTCTTATGTAAGGATGTTTAATTGTGCAGGGTGCATTACATACTGCCTTTGTCGAAGCCATTAGGCCACACGCTGCTGCACTGCAAAGCAACATGTTTGGGAAAAGGGTTCTATCAAGAACATACCTGAAGAACAAGCAATACTGACTTGGCATCTTGTAGCCGTCATTTGGCGATTGCAGAAAGGAAGGTGCAG
Source organism: Dendrocalamus sinicus (assembly GCA_036346575.1). Classification (NCBI taxonomy): domain Eukaryota; kingdom Viridiplantae; phylum Streptophyta; class Magnoliopsida; order Poales; family Poaceae; genus Dendrocalamus; species Dendrocalamus sinicus. Next base: position 45,231 of record JAYEVI010000086.1, on the reverse strand, counting down.
TTCAGGCAACTTGTATCAGGAACAGCACTAATGTATAATGCTGTGATAGAAAAATCAGATCTTAGAAATAGGCACGCATCTTCGTAAGCCACGGAGAAAGAGGACCTTTTGTTTCCAAGAGAATTTTGGTGAAGGGAAGCTTTTGGCTGGGCCATTTTAGTATATTTACGCATGTAGAATTGGCAGTCAATAATTGTGAGTTGTATTGTTAGGTTGGTCATCAGTCATGTACTTCGTTGTATCCTCAAAACTATATTTTATCTGTAACATTTTGTAATAACCAGTTGTCTGGTGAGTTATCTGCTAAAGTGTTGAATATCCTGGATTTTATGCTCTCTAGAAGTCGAATTGAACCAATTTTCAGCTTGTCATTTGGGGCCAACAACCAGACACACAATCAAAGACTGAACTCTGTAGTATTGAATGTGTTACTCGCTGGAGTCTTGCTGTTGGTGATAGCAAGATCCTTACTCATCGAGAGGATGACACTTGGGGATGGGGCAATTTTCTTGATTATTTCTCACACAATGCCATGCCAACCTGAAGGGTTGGGGATACAAATTTATAGGCTGCTAACCAGCCAAGCATATGCTAAGATGCTAGTCCTAGATGCTAGTCTAAAGCCGTCCTAAAACTAGTCCAAGATGCTAGTCTAAAGCTGTCCTAAAACTAGTCCAAGATGCTAGTCTAAAGTTGTCTTAAAGCTAGTCCAAGATGCTAGTCTAAAGCTGCTGTACAAGGACCATGTGCCCACCCCACAAAGACCACAGTACATGGACTTATTCATCATTCTCACTCTAAGTCTTGTGCGTCGTCTTGTGGGAAAGTTGAACCATCCCGATCCTAGAGCAGAGCTCGAGGAATTTGACCCTCCCAAGAGGCTTGGTGAGCAGGTCCGCAAGCTGATCCGTGATGTTGATGTAGCTCGCCTTGATGCTGCCTTCATCCAAACAGCTTCGGATGAAGTGGTACTTCACCTGGATGTGCTTGCTCCGTTCGTGGAAAACGGGTTCTTTGCGAGCAGGCGGACTTGCTGTCCACCCCGAGCGCCACCGCTTGTGTCTCTGCCGAGAGATCACCAAGCGATCGAGCGAGCAGCGCTGAGTCGAGCGGTGGAAGCCGCTATGTACTCGGCCTCACACCGACAGGGCCACCACCGCCGCTTGATCGATCGCCACTAACGAGGCACTTGCCGAGGAAGAAGAGAATCCCGCTTGTGCTCTTGCCGGTGTCGATGTCGCTGCGTGGTCGCCGCCGCTGCATGCGATGAAGTCGCGCGGCGGGACACCTCGGGTAGTGCAAGCCGTAGTCGGAGGTGCCCGCAACGTAGCGAGGATCCTCTTCACGGCTGCCGATGCTCGTCGTCGGTCGCCGCATGAACCGATCGACGTGGCCGACGGCGAACGCCAACCGGGCGGTGTGGGCGAGGTAGCGAAGGCCGCCACAATGCGCCGCAGATCGTGTGTCGCGTCCACCTCCTCCGCCGTGCTCTCACGACTCGCCTCGCCTCTCCTCCATAGGAGTGTGGGCTGGGTTGCGATCGGTGAGCCCGCCACTTCGACGGTGCGCTTGGCGTGGCGGTCGGCGAAGGAGATCGGAGCTGTCCCGTGGACCTCGATCCCGTGTAGAAGGAGAGGAGCCCCAAGTCGCTCATCCGGAAGGCGGTCTTCATCTCCGCCTTGAACGCCTCGACCTCGGCCTCCTTGGAGCGGTGATCACCAGTCGTCGACGTGACGCCACCACGGCAGGCGTTGCCGCCTTTGCCCGCCGGTGACCGCGACTGCGTGTGCGCTCTGCTGGAACCCCATTTGCTTGAGAGTGGAGTCCACTTAGCGTTCCGGGCTCGTGGTGCTGCCGCCGCCGTAGTAGAGGCCTTACGCAGCGGAGAACCTTGCCCTCCTTGCCGGGATGACGAATCCCGCGGTGACGGACGTAGGCCTCCTCCTTCAAGTCGCCATTGAGGAAGGCGGACTTGATGTCCATGTGATGGACGCGCCAATCCTCCCGGGCCGCAAGTGCGAGGAGAAGACGAACGGACTCCATGCGCGCGGCGGGTGCGGCGCCAATCGGTCGACCCCTCTGCCGCCGCACGAAACCTCGTGCCACCAAGCGAGCCTTGTGCTTGACGATGGCGCCGGCTTCATCCCGCCGGCTTGAACACCCACTTAAGGGTGATCGCGCGGTGGCCGGCGGGAAGATCCGCCGGCTCCCACGTCCGGTTCCGCACGACGGCGTCCATCTCTCGCTTCATCGCGACACGCCACGCCGCGTCTCCCTCCGCCTCGGCGAAGGAGCGGGCTCGCCGTCGTCGCGACGCCAAGTGCGGCTCCGCCTCGAAGTCGTCTTTGCGCCGATCCGTGGACGGGCGGTTCGCCGAGGATGTTATCCATGGTACGATAGCGCAGAGGCTCGCCGTTGTGCTAGGCGTCGACGCGGTCCTCGCCGTGAGACGGCGAGTAGCGAACTCCACCATGCGCCGCTCGTCGTGGACCGGCCAGGGCCGATCCGGTGGTGTGGCCGCCGATGCGAGAGAGTGGTGGCCGGTGCGGAGAGCGTGGAGTGGCCGGTGGTGAAGAGTGGGGCGTAGCCGGTGCCGAAGGTGGTGGAGCACTCGCCGGAGCTGGTGGCGAGCAAGGTGTCGAGGTGGACGAGCTCGGTGAAGACGAGCTGCTAGCTCCCCCGGCTCTCTCGAAATGGACGTAGTCGACAACAAAGTCCCTGAGAGTTGAAGTCGAACCGTCGTCCACCGCCTTGTCCCACGTCCAGCCTCGCCCTTCGTCGAACACAACGTCACGCGAGATGCGGACGCGCTGTGTGACAGGGTCGAGGATGCGGTAGGCCTTCGAGCCTTCCGCGTAGCCGATGAACACTCCCGGAGTGCTCCTGTCGTCGAGCTTACCGATGTGGCCAAGCTCCTTGGCGAACGCGAGGGAGCCGAAGACCCGCAAGTGGGAGACCGCCGGCTTACGCCATGCCAAGCCTCGTGCGGCGTCCCCGCCGCCGAGCGCCTTGGTAGGCGGCGGTTGAGGATGTAGACGGCCGTCACCACCGCCTCTCCCGTAGACACCGGCATCCCCTCGCTGAGGAGAGCGAGCCATTCCCACAACCGTCTCGGTTGCGCCGCCGACGACGCTGCTCTGCGCGGGTGCATGCGGCGCGGAGTAGTGGCGCTGAATGCCCTCATCGCAAAGACGACGCGAATTCAGCCGCCGTTGTGCAGGCGCGGCCGACGCGCACTGCGGCGCGACTCGCATCCGCAGCAGCTGCGTGCGCTGATGGCGTCCGCACCTCTCCCTTGCCGCCGAGGACCATCACCCACATGTAGCGGGAGAGTTCGTCGGCGAAGCGGAAGTAGCGTCGTCCTCTCGGTGTGGCGGTGTCACCGGGCCACACAAGTCCCGTCACGAGCTCGAGCCTCTCCTTGGCTCGAAACTTCGCCCGGCGGGAAAGGGAGTCGTCTCGCCGTCAACACGCAGACGTCGCAGAATCGCTCCACATGGTCAAGGCACGGCAGCCTCGCACCATTTCCGTGGCACCGAGCCGCCGGGGCCTCGGTGAAGGTGCCCAAAGCGCTCGTGCCGCGCCACGCCTCGTCGTCCGACGAGCAATGAGACAGAGGGTTGTGCCACCGCACGTGAAGAATGTAGAGTCGATTTGCGCCTCGTTACCTTGGCAAGAAGGCGCGCGAAGATCCCAAATCCGCAGCACCCCATGCTCGATCTCGACACGCGAGCCGTTCTCATCCAGCTGTCCCAAGCTGATGATGGAGTTCCGCAGATCGAGGATGTAGTAGACGCCGGTAAGCAGCCTGTGCTCACCAGACATGGTGGTGAAGATGACAGAGCCGACGCCCTTGATTTCCATGCCGGAGGCGTCCCCAAACTTGACGGAGCCTCGGACGCTAGAGTCAAACTCGGCGAAGAGCTCCCGTCGACCGGTCATGTGATGGGTGACGCCGGTGTCGAGGCACCACCCGTCAGTCTTGTTGTTGCCGGAGCCGTAGCCGAGGAGGGCATGTGCTTTTGGCTCGTCAAGGTGGAGGAGAGCCACTGCGGCCGGTGCCGCTGGAGGTAGTTCGATGCTCGCATAAGCAATGAACAGAGCCGGCTGCTCCTCCTCCTCCGCCTGCGCGACGTGGGCCTGGCCGCGTCGTGGCTGTCGACAATCCCTGGCCCAATGACCAAGCCTGCCGCAGTTGTGGCAAGAGTCGTCTTGTGCCGGTTTTTGTTTGCCAGCGGCGCCGCCCTGGGCGCCTCCACGGTCATCACCCTCGGCACGTCCTCGCGCCCCTGTCTGGGCGTCTTTGCGTGGCTTGCCGCGCTTGCGGCCGCCTGTCGTGGAAGAAGGCTCCCCCTTCTTCCTGTCACCTTGGCCGGCAGCCCACTGCTCCCGAGTAAGGAGGAGCTTCCCGCCAATGGTGACGGGTCCCGAGAGGCTCGTGGCTCATCGATGTCGACGACCTTGAGGCGACCGCGCCTCCTCGATGGTCATCGTGAAAGGTCCAGCAGAGACCCGATCGAGCGAGCCATCCGCTTGTACTTCTCGGGGCGCAACGGAAGAGCTTCTCCACGCTCTCTCCTCGTCGTAGGTGTCGCCACCGAACGCACCAACTTCGCAGCGAGTGTTGAGACGAGAGCAAAGTCATCAACGCCTTCACCGCTTGAAGGCCGTGTTCTCCCACTCCGTGCGTAGTGCCCGCAATGTAGACTTGCGCGCGCGGCCGCCGCCGATGCGTCTTTGTAGCGATGGCGTCCCAAGCCTCTTTGGCGATCCGCTTGTTGGTAGCGAATCGCATCTCGGGCGGATCGCAGCGATGAGAGCATCCAGCGCCGTCGATCCTCGGTCGTAGTCGGCGTCGCCGCATCGGATCGCATCCCACATATGCCGCACTGGAGCTTTACCTCATCACCACGACCCACTCGACATAGTTGGTCTTGGTGAGGTAGGCCACCCGCCGCCGGGCCGCGTCCCTCGACGATACGGTACTCGTGGTGACCACGGTGCCGAACCGGGAGAGAGCGCGTCGCTGTGAAGGTCGCGCTCTCGCCGACCGTCACGCGCCGCCGTCGCGCGCCTCCACCAGAGCGTCACCGGCGCGCGTCGCGCTATCGCCGCGCGCCGCGCGCGTGGCGTCGCGCGCCATCGCGCCGCCGCCGCGCGCTTCTCCTCTCCAGCCGCTCAAGATCGCGTCGCCGCCATCGCAGAGATGGAGCTTTGTTGCTGCCGCGCGTAACCTTGACCTCCGCCGCCGCCGCGCCGCGCATCTGCGCCGCCGCCGCTTCCACCTCCGCTCTGCTGCTGCCCGCTCCGCCGCCGCCGGCCTTGACGCCCTTTCGCGCCGCGCGTCTCTGCCGCCGCTGCGCGCGGCGAGCTCGGCCGTCTGCGCCGCCGCGTGCTCGAGGCGGCCGAGCGCCGAGATCGCCTGCGGACATGGCGCTCCATCGGGGCTGCATGCGTGAGAGAGGAGATGAGCGGAGATGCTCGAGCTACGGATAGTATAGCTCGATACCACTTGTTACTCATTGTAGTCTTGTTGTTGGTGATAGCAAGATCATTACTCTCATCGAGAGGATGACACTTGGGGATGGGGTAATTTTCTTGCTTATTTCTCACACAATGCCATGCCAACCTGAGGGGTTGGGGATACAAATTTATAGGCTGCTAACCAGCCAAGCATATGCTAAGATGCTAGTCCTAGATGCTAGTCTAAAGCTGTCCTAAAGCTAGTCCAAGATGCTAGTCTAAAGTTGTCCTAAAGCTAGTCCAAGATGCTAGTCTAAAGCTGTCTTAAAGCTAGTCCAAGATGTTAGTCTAAAGCTGCTGTATAAGGACCATGTGCCCACCCCACAAAGACCACAGTACAGGGACTTATTCATCAGAATGTAAAACGGTATAACGTGAACATGAACAAAAGATACTGAGTTCTACAATTTAGAGATCGCCTTGAAATCCGGAGTAGCTTATCAGGCTTGAAATAGGTGGGAGAATTCAGGAATTGATTTGAAGTACAAATTGTTGGAGCACAGTCCCGCTCATTTCAATTTGAGCTTCTGACTTATTTTTCATTATTTCTAAATTTCATCTTTTTCTAGCCTTTTGATTTTTTAGAGCTTTTTTATTGATTCTTTTTTTCGTATTCGTTTGCATTGTCTGTGATGGGTTAATATGTTTTTTATTTTTAGATTTTTTAAAACTTAGTTACGCCAAATAAATCACCATCAGTTACAGTATAATTTCAAACTTGTAGTTATAAGCTAACTTATTTTAGCCCAACTGAACGGCACCTTTCATGATTTCATGTCACGACAGATCGGTCCAGTACGCCGATATGTGAATGTGTCTTCTGTTCTAAGAGAACACGTCGTTCCATTCCGGCTATGCCGATACAGAAGTGCAACCCATGGGATTTCTCTGTACGAACCATACCAACATAGTGCATTTCGGTAATTTGTGGCAATATTACATAGACTAACTAATACTGCAAGCCAGGAAACATATACTCTGCCATGGCCACGAGAATCAGCACAGGAAACTTAATACTCTGCTATGGCCTCAAGAATCAGCACAAAGTTGAATTCAACTTTTGAACAAGGATTAATAGAAAACTTCGACTTCCACAGAGAAACAGTTGCAAGTGCTCTGCTAACTTAACATCAGGCTACAAGAACATGAAAGTTTCCAACTAAGTATAGGGCATATAGGATATGATGTTTCAACAAACATCGAACTTAAACTAGATCCTAGAATCTGCCCCGCCCTCTGAATCCACGACCTCCGCCCCTTGGAGGTCCACCACGACCCCTTGGCGCACCTCTACCACGGAATGAACCACGACCACGACCAGGACCTCTTCCACCACGGCCACCACCTCTAGGCCCTCCTTGAGTTTGGCCCCTGCATAGAACAAGCAAAGCAAAACAGGATTTATAACAAGCAAAGCAAAACAGGATTTAGAACAAGCAAAGCAAAACAGGATTACATAACCCCATGCAGTATTAAATAATTAGATAACGGCGAACATTTTGTTTAGTTTCTGATATGCATTTCCCGCATTACTTAATACACTTCTTGCGCAAAATTTCTTAAATATTTAAAATTCACAACCAAAATAACCTCGATTATTTCATTAGTTGGTAGCTGCCCTAGACACTTCAATGCATTCAATATCGCATACAAAGACAGTAAGTAGCTTTCTTGGCTTAATAGGCCTGCCATAAAATTTTGCTGTTTCTTAACAGCCAGGTGAAGACTCATGAACAAATAGAAGACCTTCAAACACATAAAAAACCTTTTAAAAAAAGATTTTATGGAAGTTTAATGAGTTTTGACAGCACTTGTTCAAATAAAGTTGGCAGTTGGCACCTTATCAATTCAGTAAAACTAAATGTAAAGTTCACCCATGAATGGAAACATTTATATTCCATTTTCAAAACTGATAAAGCAAATAATGCATGAGAAATGATAAGCCAACAGTTAGATCACAATCGTACTTTGGCTGCGGCAGGAAGCGTGAGAGAGGCAGCAGCTTCATAGGGTCGATGTAGAACTTGTCACCTTCATTGTAAGATGTTGCAATAATTCCCTCCATCATCTTGACCGAGAAATACTACAGACAACACAAACTTCTAAGACATGCAGCACAAAAAGGTCGCAAAATTTAGCACGAAAAATTCTAAGCCAAGCAACCAAATTCAGCCGACAAAACAGAAAATGACTTCAGTACAATACTGTGAGCTCCCTAAAACTGAAAGTATTGAAACCAGATCAGACGTCTAACAAATTGCAACTCCTCATTACCAAACAACAGTTACCTAAAAGGCATTACCATGCTCCACCACAACATTTTTAACTGTAAACAACCAAGCTATTCAACCAATCTTAGCTCAATGCAACTCAAAAGACTTCAATTTGAAGAGTAACTTTTGTAAATTCACAACTAAAATCTAGACCAAACAATATAAATTGCTAACTCCAACCAAGCCAAAACTAAACTAAACAACCAATTCCAGAATCCTACACAGGGAACCCACATCTATGGACACTTTAAAGTCTGCAACTTTATCACCGCAACCTTAAGCCACCAGGAGCAAGAACAAGGTTAAATTTTTTCGAGCTTCCTGGAAGATTAGGAGACGAAGCGCTCACGGATTCGTTGATGGGGCCGAAGATCTCGTCGACCTTGCCGATCTGGGTCTTGTTCTGGAGGTAGATGGGCGCGTTGAAGTAGGGCACCTTCTCGTTCGTCAGCTTCGTCACTGCGTCCCCCTCGCACGCGTGCAGGAACGTCGACACCTCTGCACGAGCAAAACCAGCAAAAACCACATCAAAACCACAGAAATCGGGCAACCGAGGCACAGAAGCTTGGGTTCTTGGGGGATGAAAGAAGGCACTCACCGACGACCTCGGCCGGAGGGCCCTCGTCGCGGTACCCGCCGCCGCCGCGGCCCCTGCCTCCGCCGAAACGGCCCCTGCCTCCATCGCCGCCGAAGCGTCCCCCGCCACTCCTGCCCCCGCCGAAGCGACCGCCGCCGCCTCTCGGTGGCCGCATGATGTGGGTTCTTGGGGGAGAGGTGGGTGGGGAGGAGGAGGAGGGTTTCGGCGCGGGAGGCGGCGGTGGGATGGAGGTGGAGGAGGGAGGGTCTATTAGGGTTTTAGGGAGGGGGAGGGAGTGGGGTTTTGGTGGTGCGGCGTGGGAGACTGGCAGGTGGGCCCTTGGGTTGTCGCGAACGGCTTGGCCGTTGGATCGTTGTTTCTGGCGGGGAGGACCCTAATGGACGGCGATGATGCGATCCCAATAGTTTTTCTGTGTTGTTTTTGACACCACGCCAAGCTTCCTACGACGAAACCACCGTCGAGGCGTTCATCAAAGGTTGTACCATGCCAAGGTAATTTAGAAGTATGATATATTAATCTAAAAAAACGCTCTATGGAAGAGAGAAAGGCTGAGACAATTTTTCACATGAGACATGGACCCACACCTTGATCCACCCCTAATCTTGAGGAGTTGGAAAACTTGCTTTCTTGTTGAATGCTAACACCTTGGGTCTTGGTTATTGTTGTGGACACATCAAGTCTTTGTCGTCGCGCTTGTCCACATCCACCTCTTCATGTTGCCATGGCGTGTCACCATCACCACCATCATCAGAAACGATAGCTAAGAATTCACTTATATATGCGCATTCCACCATTGGGAAGGTCATGTGGCATCCGTCCAAAGAAGCAATTCAGATAGGGTGGTGTGAACATTGGATAGATTCTTTAGAGCTAAAAGCTTATGACTTATGGTTTAAATATTTGAATTCTGGTTGATCGTGAGAGATGATACGTACAGAAAAATAGTCGCATGCGAATTTGATTGGAACAGCTGAACTCAGTATACTTTTTACTATAATCTTTCTATTGACCATGCCTTAAAAATGTACCGTTTAAAAACTAGTTACTGTAAACAGTACGAGCATAAGCCAACAAAAAGCCATTTCAAACCCACCATTAAGTGGAGAGGTTTGGTGGGAGGAGGAGGATATGGCATTTGGTAGGGGGTGGAATCAGGTGATGAGGTGGAGAGAAAGGATGTTGCGATGGAATGGGGTAACAAGTCTTGCTTCAAACGGTTTCAGTTTCTGTCTTTCGGTTTATTTAAGCCAGAAGTCACTTGGAACACACCAACTTTGAATTTTAGCTTTTTTTTGATTTATTGGTATTTTTCAACTTGTTTGCCTTTACTTTTTCCCATTTTTGTCTGTGATGATATAATTGTTTTTTCTATTTTTTTCATAAAAAAAGCTAACAGCCGTTACAATGCTATTTCAGCCATAATCTAAAAATACAGCCATAAACTTAAGTCGTAAGCTAGTTGGAGCACCACCAAAATCGAGTGGAGATGTAATGAAATTAGATGGTGGATAGGTTCATTGCGGATGCCAAGTACTCAGAAGGCTTTAAATATTGAAGATGTCCTAACAAGACAAATATATTACCTTATCATACCATGTCAGCTGATGAATCCCTGCAAAGAAGAATCATGCTTTCTTCTTGCCTAGGCCGAGCTTGCCCGATCCACGAAATGCTTGGATTTAGAGTCATCCTATACATGGTTACATGTCACTTGCCCCAACAGCTTGGCCACGTCGTCCTTACCCATCCTCGGCTTCTCCTCCTCACGTCTCTATGGTGTGTTCGTATTGGTTTTACTGATGATTTTTGTTAAAAATAAATAGTAGTAACTGAAAGAAATGCCTTTTAGAAGGAGGCGAGCGGTGCAAAAAACCGAGGAAGAGATATGTGCTCGTGATAAACGAGAGTAGAGTGGGTGATACATCTGTGATCTATTACCTTATTCAGAGCGAAATTGTAGCGAGAGGAATGGAGAAGACGCTTTAAGAAACCATGTATTTATATTGAACGCTACTACGCCACGCTATACCGTTTGGATTGATTGGAACGGTATAGCATCCAACCAACATCGTTCCTCCTCTATATTCTTCTCTGTCACTTCCCTCCCCTTCCTTTCTCTTCTCAGCGCCAGTTCCGCTCTCCTCCTCCGTCTCCCCCTCCACCACCACCCACGGCCAGCGACGCCGTCGTCGCCTCGCCGCAGCCCCCGACCCCTCTCCGCCGCTCCATCCCGCCCAACCTAACTACCACAGCCGCCGCTACCACCGCTCTCTGCCTTCGCCCATATCCCATTGCCCCCGCCATTGCCCACTGCTGGGCCGCCGCCTAACCCCCGACCTCCTTCTATGTCCGGGAGGAAGGGTGAACCTCTAGCGGGGGAGTCGGGTTCGACGACAGAGGAGAGAGAATGGATGACGACAGCGAGAATGGAGGAGCAGCGGACAGGAGCAAGAGGGAGCACGGAAGGGATGGAGGGAGCGGCGGCATAAGAGAGAGGAGCGGTAGCACAAGAGAGATGATATAGTTTTTCTTATTTATATTAGTTTTAGCTTTTTTTAAAACGGAAGTAAGATACTAACGAACCTATGGGTCTGTTCTTTTCAACTTCTAAAAGATGTTTTTCGGCTTTTCTATAATAACTAGCTTTTAAAGCGTCTAGTTAATTATAGTACATACTGTACCGACTTTATTAATATCGGCAAAAACCATACATAAGTTTCTGTTACTCTATAATCTCTCATACAAACAACCTAAAAATTATAACCGCAACCAAAATCTATAAGCTTTAACCAAAGAAACAAACCCTATGACATAATGTGCCGCCAATACAAGTCACCTACAGTACAGTACCAAAACAAGTCCTCAACCTTCCGAGTCTCGTCGCCGTCTACTCCAATCGTCGCTCGCATCGCATCTTCCCGACGAAACCCTAGAAATCTTCCGCCATGAAACCCGCCAACCCGAAGCCGAAGCCTCCGCCTTCGGCGCCGCCGCCGCAGGCTTCCTCGTCGTCGTCCTCCGCCGCCGACCCCAACCCCAAGCGCACCCGCCCGACCGCCGCCGCCGTCGCCGTCGCCGCCTCCTCCACCCCCCCGAACCCTAATCCCAACGGCGCTCCCAACCCCGCCACTCTCCTCGCCTCCCCGCACCCCTACGTCCTGCCGCCACTGCCCCTGCCCCAGCCGCGCCCGCTGCTCACCGTCGCGGCGGTGGAGGCCGCCATGGCCTCTATCCCGCCTCCGCCGAAGTACGGCCTCGAGTGCCTCGACCGCCGCACCGTCACGGTCTCCGACGGTACCGTCCGCACCTACTTCGCGCTCCCCCTCGAACCCCCGCCGCAGCTCCGCCAGCCGCTGCCGCCCTTCCCCGCGCGCCACCTCGGCCCGCCGGGCCCGGTCCCGGGCGCTGACAGGTGGCCACCGCCGCCCGCGCCCGCTCCTGCGTTGCTCGGGCTGGCCCCGAAGCGGAAGTGGGAGGATCAGGCCAATGGTGGGCCCCCCGGGGAGTCCTCGGCCCGCCAGCAGCAGCAGAAGACAGAGGAGAGGCGTGTTGCAAAGCAGGCGAAGGTGGAGATACCGGAGGTGGACGCGAAGACGCTGAAGAGCTCCTTTCTTAAGACGGTGAAGTTGATAAACGACAGTACGGAGGAGAAGAAGAATTATCTGGCCAATGGGAAGATTTCCCAGCTGAAGTGCACCGTCTGTGGAAGGTTTGTTCTTGAAACGCTTAAATGTGAAAGCTTTGCCTGTTGGTTTTATGTTATGCTTGGATCTAGTTGACTGAATGAAATAGCCAAGAGAGGTAGAGCTTTCAGCTTGCCGTGGATAGTTAGCACGAAAGCACATTCCTGGAAATGATGACAATGAACAAATGAACACAACTTTCTTTGGTAATATTTGATATTTCAGTACTACTAGGATATCAGTAGCTATGCATGCCATTAGCTCATTAGCTGAAACAGGAAAACTTTCAGATTGACGTGCATGACTATATGGACCTGGAAATGGTAGTTGCGAAACATTCCTTTTGGAGAGGACTTAGAATTTTAGTTTTATCCATTTGGATTGACGAGAAGGTGTTAGAGAATTGGGTTACGTGTTAGCTAACTGCCACAGTTAAGCATTTGCGTTGTCATGTTTAATTTTTTTGTAGTTACTGCAGCGTGAAGCTTTCACCAAATAGTTTTTGTAAGGCACACTTCTGCCTACAATATACATAATTTCAAAGGTTATTTTGCCTTTTGGGTTTGCATTTTTTGGTTCGAAGGCACTTTGTAGGCTTTACTGTCATGGCCCCTAGTTTATGTAGCCCATGTTTCTTCCACTGTTCAGTTTTATGCCAACAATTATTTTTTTCTTTTTGATTTTCTTGTTTTGGGAACAGAGGACTTATCCGAATACGGGTTTTCCACATATACATGTGGGTCATGTACTATGAACACCATCAAATGTGCCTCGAGATTGATGCAAACTTTCAAAATTCAAACCACCATCCCATCTTCTAATCATTGCCATACCCCTTGCATGAATCTTTAGGCACTTTGGAGGGCAAAGATAGTATATGCACCAACATGTACATGTGGTTTTGCATTTTTGGACTTATCCATTGTTTTCTTCCTGCATGATTTTGTTTGCATGGTTTACTTCTCTGCCTGCAGGGGAAAAAATTTATTACACATTTGTGTGGTTCTCTATCTGGGTGTGTGCTCATGTGCCTATGTCTTTAGTTTTCTCCCCTGTTGATGTTGAATTGCAGCAGAGAAAAACTGTTTTATCACAAGGACAGAATCTCCATTTCTTGTTTTGAAAATTCATCATGAATGCATATTGATTTTTTGTTCTTATGTTTTTCGACCTATATTACTGCTCTGAGAATTTTAGAAACTTTCTTGCCCACACAAAATTAACTAGTTACGTGCATGGTTTTTCTCAAAACAGTTATATGCATGACTTTTCTTAAGACAATTTTATGAGTAATTTCTTTTTGAATATGGTTGCCTGCATGATTTGATTACAGGGATTATATAGATTTGCATGCACTCCTCAATCATTCATACAATGCAAAGAATGCAGAGCTTCGTGCTGATCATCTTGGGTTGCACAAAGCTTTATGTGTTCTTATGGGTTGGAATTACTCCGTAGATCCTGCACAAAAAAAGGCTTACCAAACATTATCTACTGCTGATGCTGAAGCCAATCAAGGAGATCTTATTTTATGGCCACCAACAATCATAATTGAGAACACATACAAGTCAAAGAACGATGGACGAAAGGATGTTATGAGTAATAAAGAGATGGAGGGCAAGCTCAGAGGTACTTATCGAATGTTTGCTCTGTCACTGTGAGTTTGGTAGTTCAGATTGATTAATTTATGAATGAGCAGACATTATGATGTTTCCTTTCTCTGTGTTTGTTTGGAGGGAGGGGTGGACTGCAAATCAATTTCTTAGACCAAAGCAAAAGCTTTGTAAACTTTGTACTTCTTAGGATTTGAGCATTGTAGGTTTTTATTTCAAGACACTCAACTCTTTGATCTTGAGAAAGTTTCAATCCTAGCCTACCCTAACTTGTTTGGGATAAAAGGCTTTGTTGTTGTTGTTGTTGTTGCCATAGAGCTGCTAGAAGCCTTTTTAGAGATGCGCATTAAAAGTTCAGAACCCTAATCATATATTTTTTTTAAAATCACTAATCGTACAATTGGGTCCATAGAAATTGTATTTGATAGTTTTCTTTCTTTTAATTCTTTGTACCCTGCCTTGAGGAGATTTCTTGCTATCATTATGATGCTGCAACCAATATCTCTATGCTTAGTATAGTTTTATGCAGAGTTTGTTGCTCCCTTCTTTCGTGATGGCAGAACCACAGAACATGATCTAGCGGGTTGGATATCCACTGAAATTGTTCCAAGACTTTTGGCTCGTCCCGTCGGATTTGTTACACCCCTTTGCTCATCTTTCTTTACACCTTTTTTCAGAAGGTAGTATTTGATAAGCTAGTAAATATTTTCTGCTTCTTCCATGATATGGCTAATGATATGTCAACTGTTCAGTTTCAAAAAGTTGGATTCCGTTTCAACATCTTGTACTATCTCTTTTGGATTGCATTACAACATTTTGTAGTCTTTTTTCTGTCATACATTGACAAGTCATGAGTGTGACAGAGGTTCAGCTGCCAACTATGGCTAATGCTAAGTATGGCCTAATATTCTGTTGGAGGAACCTTTTAGTGGTCTTTTTCCCATAGTTGAAATTCAACTGCACTAATATTGTGGTCTTTGCAAGTTATACTTGATTTTGATACCGCGTGCTGTTGAAGCTGGCATTTAGAGTCTTATCTAGTTTTCAGTTAGTTCAGCCTTCTTTTGGCTGTATGTTAAGGCTTCAAATATTGTTTATCTCATATTCAGTTAAAAATTGATTGTCATTGATCCAATTGTCTATATGTTGTATTTGTCTATTTTCTAAATTTTCTTTATTCGCCAAAAAAATATTGACAGCTATTGGTTTTGGAAGTAATGGTTCCAGGCACTAATCCACCATTGGGAAAGTCTCATACATAGTCAAGCGTACTCTCCCTCCGTTACTTCACAAGCTTGTCCTCAAGCGCTCCAAGTGCGTATTCGCCGAACGTAGCGTGGCGTATTTGGGCCACGTTATATCCAGGGATGGCGTGGCCATGGATCCATCCAAGGTAGAGGCCGTCCAGCAATGGCCTCAACCTCGTACTCTCAAGGCGCTGCGCGGCTTCCTTGGTCTCACGGGCTATTATCGCCGCTTCATCAACAACTACGACACTATAGCCGCCGTTGATCGCACTCAAGAAGGATCGTTTGGTGGTCTTGGCGACCTCGGGCGCGTTCGGCGATCAAGGCCGCCTCACTTCCGGTCTTGTTTTGCAGCTTCCCGACTTGTCCAAGGGGTTCACTGTCGACTGCGACGCATCGGGTTCGGGCTTTGGCGCCGTTCTCCACCAGGGCGCAAGTCCCATAGCTTTCTTCAGCAGGGCCATTGCACCGCAGCATGCTAAATTGGCAGCCTATGAACGCGAACTCATAGGACTAGTCAAGGCGGTGCGCCATTGGCGCCCCTACCTATGGGGACGCTCCTTCGTTGTGCGCACAAACCACTTCGCCCTCAAGTACCTCCTCGACCAGCGGCTCTCCACAATTCCGCAGCACACATGGGTGAGCCGTCTCTTTGGTTATGACTTCCAGGTGGAATTCCGTCCGGGTCGCTTGAACACGGCTGCTGATGCTCTATCACGCCGGGATGAGGAAGCTACCAGGTTGGCTGCGTGTGCTATTTCACGTCCAGATTTGGAGCTGTTCGACGACTTTCGGCGCGAGGCGGCGCATCTTTCCGAGTTGGTGGCCAAACGTGCCGAGATTGAGCAGAACATTGCCGGCGCCTCCTGGACAGTGGTCGACGGCTTTGTTCTTCACCGCGGCCGCATTTACGTGCCAGACTCTTCGGCACTCTGGCCACAGATTCTTGCTACGGCCCATGGCATCGGATATGAAGGCGTACAGAAGACGCTGCATCGTCTCCGAGCCTCGTTCTATAACCCTCATGCCAATTGTCTGGTACGTGAATTCGTGCAGGGCTGCTCCGTGTGCCAGCAACACAAGACGGGCCATCTTCACCCGGCCGGTCTTCTTCAACCTCTGGCTGTACCGAGTTCGGTCTGGGCAGACATCGCTCTTGACTTTGTCGAGGGTTTTCCCAAGGTGGCCGGCAAATCGGTGGTGCTCACGGTGGTTGATCGTTTTTCGAAGTATGCCCATTTCATCGCCCTCAGTCACCCATACACGGCAATTTCAGTGGCCCGGGTTTTCTTCGACAACATCGTCCGGCTTCATGGCATTCCGTGCTCCATCGTCAGCGATCGCGACCCGGTCTTCACCAGCGCCTTTTGGACGGAGCTCTTCGCTCTCTCTGGGGTCGAACTTCGTCTCAGCTCCGCATTCCATCCACAAACGGATGGCCAATCCGAAGTGACGAATCGCATTCTGGGAGTCTACCTCAGATGCCTTGCGGGCGACCGTCCGCGCAGCTGGCTTCGATGGCTTCCATGGGCGGAGTACTGCTACAACACGTCTTATCAGACGGCTCTACACACGACCCCTTTTCAGGTGATCTACGGTCGTCCTCCTCCAACGATTGCCGCCTATCGGCCGGTGTGGCACGTGTTGTCGCCCTTGACAAGCGGTGGCGATCGCGATGCCTTCACGCATACATACACGGCCGTCTCATCCATGCCCAAGACCACATGAAGCGGTACTATGACTCCAATCACCGAGACGCGTTCGATATCGAGGGTGATCGGGTATGGTTGCGTCTTCACCACCGTTCATTCTTTGGAATCATCGACAAGTCCGGTGGCAAGCTTGCCCCCCGCTACTACGGCCCTTATCAAGTGGTGGAAAGAATCGGCTCGGTGGCCTATCGTCTTCAGCTTCCGCCCAAGGCCAAACTCCATGACGTCTTCCACGTGGCTTTTCTCAAACCGTACCATGGCGCGCCACCAACGATCATGGCTCCCGTGCCGCCCATGACTCGCGGCCGAGTGATTCCCACTCCGGCGTCCATCGTTCGCGCACGGCTCAACCGGGGCACCTGGGAACTGCTGGTGCGATGGGTGGGGCGTCCCGACTCTGAGGCCACCTGGGAGCACCTGGAGTCTTTCAAAGAGTCGCATCCGACGATCCAGCTCGAGGACGAGCTGTTTCTCCAGGACGGCGGAAGTGTTGTGGACGCTTTTGTCGGCAAGTACTACACACGCCGCAAGAAGCCCACGACCACAACAGAATCCGGCTGTAAAGCCAATTGATTTCATAGCCAGAGTTTGTTAAGATTGCATTAGAGTTCGGTTCAGCTTGCATTAGAGTCCTAGGAAGAGATGAGTTCATTTAGGAGATAAGGCCTAAAGGCCTATTTATATCTGTAAGCCCTAAATCATACGGGCATCAGGAAAATTAAGAAAAGCATCCAGAGTTTACTCAAAGCCTCCTTACGGAGGGAGAGTACGCTGACTCCCCTGCCTCTAATCTACCACAACAATGAAGCCATGCCAAACTGTGGGTTTGCCTGCGCTAGATTAGACTTAGGTGGGCCGCAGTTCGTGTCAACCCTGGGTAGGTCATAGCTTGTGGGATAAAATAAGAGTCATGCCTTATTATGCCTGTGCTGCACAGAGACACTCCAGAAAACACTTAGATCTTGTTTGGCACCTTATGGAAAAATTTTCCAATTTTCCGAGGAGCTTATATCCACCCTGTCGAAAAAAATGGTATTTCCATATCTGATCATGTAAGTAAATTTATCATTGTCCCAGAGTCTACTCAAGCTAACTAGTATATAGTTTTCCTGCAGTTGCCTACCTATAGTTCACTTACGGTTTTTTTTTGGGAAGGAAAATAGTAGGAGAAGCTCCCACTGTATTAATATTTACTAATATATAAGGTTACAAAGAATATTTACAATAGTAGTTCACTTACATTTTCCTTAGGCATGTTAATGGTTTTTAATTCTTATGAAATGCATGTTTGTTTTTTCTCCAAGGTTGTACTTTACTACTTTACATCTATCATTCAGACTCACATATTTGTGAATTCACAATGAATTTGCATGAGTACATTCATAAACACATGAATTGAACACTGACGTGTATATCCATCATCATATGTATTCCAGAAATGGGCTTTGCTGGTGCCAGTGTGAAGCCGCTCTTTGGAAAGGATGGACAGAGAGCCATGCTAGTGAAATTTGCTAGCAGCCTAGTTGGTCTCAACGAGGCTGTGCGGCTTGCTGAGTTCTTCGAGGCGGGAGGCCATGGGCGTGCGGGATGGGCTCGCGCCAGGAGCATCCCCGCCGCTGCTGATGGGGGCAGCAACCCCGTGCTGGTGAAGGTGAACGAGAAGGGGGAACGGACATGGGTCCTCTACGGCTACATGGCCACGGCATGGGACCTGGACGTGCTCGACACAGAATCGAAGCAAAATGCAGTAATTAAGAGCAGAAAAGAGCTCGATTTATCTGACTAGCACCCACCCTGTTAGAGCTGTGTCTATTACAGTGAAGTTGTAAATCCGAATAATTTGCGGACAGCAACGGGACTGAGAGAGCCAAATTTGTTCTTTTTTTTTTATCGGAGTAAGTCCACTTTTGGTCTCTCAATTTCAATTTATGCCCTGAGTCCGATTTACGTCCTCAACCACGAAACCGTTCAATTTACACCATCGACTGTCGAAACTGGATCAAATAACTCATTTGCTCTAAACCACCGTGGTTTTGAATAACGTGGCGCTCATATGGCGGTGATTTTGACAGGTAAGCTGGTTTTAGATTATGGTAGCCACATGTCCTTAAACAAATGACATGTTGTATCCGTCAAGGTGATGTGGAGTTGACGTTGGTGATCGGCTTCCAGGTGCTTGGCGTGTATCCGATGGTCACCAATCTTGTATTTTGGTGCCAATGGAAGCAATTCCTGTCCCTCCAGAATTGGCAAGAGGAGTTGTTCGTCCCTCTAACATGAGCACACAACACAGCGCAATGTCACTGACGACAGCATTACAAAATTCATCAGTTCTGTCGTTCCCCTTCCAAAATTGATGTTGTTTGTTGTAGGAGTGGCCCAACCCTCTATAACTGTGCCTTGCAACTGACCCAATATGTAATATGCCTAATACTATAGAGAAATGTACCACTATATCCTCACTTTTTGTAATTATTAAGGGGTAGAATGAGAATTTTTCATCCGTATGAGAAAAAGAGATTCACTCATTTTACATACGAGCTCTCTCTCTCCTGTCTCTAGCTCTCTCTAACTAGTCCTCTCATATACTGTTTGATCAGTAGCTACAACAGGAGGCCTGTTAGAGACATGCCGCTAGGTTTGCTATTGACCATCTTGCGGTCGACACTTCATCCGATCACCTCGTGGTCGTAGACGTTTCTCGTGCGCGCAAGGCTTCGACCCGTCGCCGACTTTGTTGGCATCAAGTCCAAAGGGTGGGGGGTGGGCTGCACGCGCAAGGATTCATCTCGCCGCCGACTTCGTCGACGTCTAGTTCGAAGGGTGGGGATGAATCGCATGCGTTATAGTTTCGTTTCGTCGCCGTCTTCATCGACGCCAGGTCTAAAGGGCGGGGACAATTGAGTTTTGAGAATTCTTTTGTTGAGTAATCGGTTTCAATACGAAATTCCAAGAATGGATTTGGTTACATGGAAATGTTGGATTGCTGGCTCCATTGCATTTGCATGCATCCGCTCACCTAGAGGCTCTGGGAGCGGTAGTAGACTGTACTGGTCAATGTTGGACTAAATTAAATTTGAGCTGCGATGCAGGGGTACCGAAGTTGCCCCGACTGCTAGAGGCCTGCCGCTAGGCTTGCTGTTGTAATTATCTGGCACGACCGTTGTGGTCGCAGTTCTCTCGAACTATCGTAGCTTGGAAATTAAGAGAGTTCCCTGATACGCTATGCCTCTGGATCTTTTCCACGAAGCTTGTGGGTTTGCACATATTAGCTACAGGTAATAACTTTTAGATAAAAATAAATAAGTAGTAATTAAAAAAGTGATTTTTAAGAGAAGATAACGAGTAGTGAGAAAGTGAGAGAGATGTATACACGAGACAGGAGCGAGAAAAGTTAGGTGCATGATATATTTATGACTCATGTTTTATTCTAGAGCAAGACAGAAACGTGAAAACCGCTTCAAAAAATTGGCTGTCTATATTGACTTATGACTACATCAAACGGAGTTAATACGAGCGTGCCCTTTAACCAGTAGTAGGTTATACCGAAGCCGGCAATCGCTGGGCTTACGAGTCAGTCACGGGTTAATTTGCTAGAAAAGGTGTTTATTTGCTTGATGAGACACGGCACCTATTAAACGTATGGTTTATTTCTTCTCACTGAACGGAGCAAAACGACTTACTCTGATCCTCTCTGCCTCGTCAAGGATCAAAACGACCGAGATGCCCTCGCTTTCTCCCTCATCCACGCCTCGGCCTCCAGGCCTCCTCCTCCAGGTTAGAAGCTCCTGATATTACAATTGCGACAAAACAAAAAATCTACCCCGCCAGGTTAGAAGCTGCTGCTTGTGAGGTACTTTGGAGGTCCTGTGTACCCAGAGTTTGAGATCATCTGAACATCTTTTGACAGGCTCGAGAGTTCAGTTTGTCTCGTTTTCTTGCCTGAAGACCTTGCTGTTTCTGCATTTCCAAATGTCCCGGAGCACGGTCGTAGGTACAGTGCTGCGGTTTCAGGCCACATAGGTATGAAAAGGTTTGCATCCTGAATGAAGCTTCCCTGTTCCCTTCTGTATTCCCTTCTCTATTCCTCTTCCACATGGCAGCATGCTATTGATTTCATTCATTGATTCTGCTAACTGCATACTGATGCGCGACACGTGGAAAGGGGTTAAGGAGGAGAATACAAAAAGGAACAGGGAAGCCATTTTCTTGCATGCCACAGGTGTTCAATGTCGACAACATCTGCTAGTTCACTAGGCTGGAGACCAACTGCCAACCAAATTGACTGCACTCTCCCATAGCGAAGAAAAAGGCGCTCGATGTCCTTCCATCTCATGGCAGAACAGTTATGTGCCGGAATTTGCCATACGACGACCGAGGAGGGTTGCATTTGTGCTGAGATGACATCGGTGCACGAGCCAGAGGGAGTACTTACAGCGGGAGGGGGCCGGCCAGATTGTCCCAGATATGAGTGGCGAAGGGATCATGATCATCTGGTTCGTGCTAATATTTGTGTGTCAGTTCATATAAAGGTATGAAATATTCTTCGTGCTGGTTTTCTAACAACAATATGAAACACGTATATATCAACCAGGGGCGGATCCAAAGAGGACCCAGTGAGGGCACAGGCCGCCACTCAATTCGCAGAAGTCCAGGTATATAGCCCAAGATTTAATGCTAGTGCCCCCACTCAGCCCAACTAAAAGGCCCTCACTCATCTGTGATTTATCAAATTGATGAAGAAGCCTTCATTTTGCCCTCTACTAAAATGCCTAGATATACTTGGCTTTGTGGGTGTGCCCCCTCTCAGATTTTGTCCTGGATCCGCCCCTGATATCAACCATCAAGGTCCCTACACTACAGCTTCTGTGCATCTAAAAACATTACAGATGTTCGGCACCCTGAAAACCGCGATTACGTCGCGATTTTATATGTTAGATCAATGGACCCAGAAGAAAATGTGTCAGAGGGGATAAAGAAACCTGACAACTCCAAACAACAACTATGGCACGGACATTGAGACCTGATCAGACAGCAAGTACTTGAGCAACAACATGATTATAGATGGCGATTGCAACAGAAAGTTAGCATGGTTGTGCATCCCTCCTTACGGTGTATCCTTCATACACATCACACTTCTAGATGAAACTTGATCATAGTCGAGGGCGTAGCCAGCCCAACAGTCAGCCTCGGGCCCAGCCCACTACAAAAAAAATTCAAGACCTTTACTCATTAATTACTACAATAAATTAAAAGAAATATCTCAGCTGGGCCTTGGGCCATTGCCCTGGGGCCCGAGGACCAACTCCACCTCTGATCATAGTTGGAAGATATGAAAAAGAGAATTCTACATAAATAGTGTTCAACACTATTTATGCTGGCTGTTTGTCAATTTTATATCTTTCAAATGTTTTGAAATTTTGCATGGCTATAGAATATACTATTTTCTACATCTACAATTTTTTTGGGGATTTTTTTTCAAAACTTATAGATGTGGGATGCACGGTAAGGAGTAGTGCACCAAGTATTTCTCGTTCTAAAACAGGAATACACCATACTTGGCTGGCATATGTGCCCCTAGAAGATCAAAATATCAGATATAAAGACAGAACACTAGATAATTCTAACTTGAGGTAAATTAGCTCCTACTGTCTTCAGAGAAGTCAGGTGCCAGCAATAGCAATTCGGGCGGCATTATTCCGCAGAAAAAACATCAGGAGCAGAAGCTGGGTCGAACTCGTAGAAGCCATGGAGCTTGCCATGCACCTTTTTCTTTTGTCAGACGGAACGAGGGAATTCGATAAGAAAAACCTCAGGTTTGTAACGCCCCCGTTTCCAGGGGCGCGTACGGACACGGCACCCCGCAACTATTCACGCATGAACAGTTATGGAGTGTCGCGCAAGAGTATACCATTGCATGCCTACAACAAAAGTTCAGCATATATTTCACATACGGATTAACATCCATTTTCAACAGCGGGGCGTGCAAGCCCAAAGTATAATTACATTACAGAAACTCCAGAATCCGCTTGAGCGCGGCCAAGACCTAAAGCCACGGATCCTCGTCGAAGAAGCGACCTTCCGGGACTTCCTCAACGGGGAGGCAAACACCTTCGTCTTGATCCTCTAAAGAAGGGCAAAAGCAAGCCGTGAGCCAATCAACTGCTCAACAAGTCCCAAAGGGACCCTAACTTATTACATGCACGGAACATCAAAGGAAGGGAGTATACTTGGTTTATTAATTTGAGTGGATGCAGTTTTATTTGCAAACATTTTTAGAAGACGGACCCAAAACTACTCCTCAAGAACTCAGGGGATTTCAACAAGAGTTCATTAACCAACTTAAACAAGTTAAACATGTACAAAACTACTTAAGCTTCGCTGCTGGGATCACCCAAGTGACACAGCTCCAATAACCGGGAGCACGGCGTATTCGAATACCATTTATTTGACTCTGCGAGTTTGCTCGACTTTACCCACACGATTTCTTAACTCCGCGTCCGGGTTAAGAAAGCCAGGTCGTTTCACTGCTCAACTCTTTATATAGGCTCTACTCGGTAGAATTCACTCGGGTCTGGCTCGCTCACACACACACACACAAAGAAAAAGAAACCGGTGCCGCTCCGAGTGAACTCTACCGTTGTTAGGCACCAAAGACGGCCGCCTAACCTTTGTTACCCAAACACCTACTCCACAACACCGTAGAGTTTCAATCGAGTTGAGCAGCTACTAAACCAGTGTTGACAAGTCAACTCCTGTGGTTGAGCGATCACCATGTCATTTGCTTAGCGTAAGGGTCTGGTCCTTATATTTTTTCCTTAGGGGTCCGCAACCCCTAGCAGGTCCGCGACCTGCAACCTAGGGTAAGAGGCGGGCGAAAACCGTCTTGCGGCGCACCGCAGCCCCCCTTACCCTATCCTGCGCATGCCGACAATCTCCGCCCTAGGGCACGGTGTCCCATACCACCCTGCCCTAGAGCCGGGTTTTCCAAAATCTATTGGCCCGCAGCCACGACCTTATTAGTATAAGACTTTGCACGATAATAATATCCTACAATTATCTAGATTATCAGATAATTATCTCTAGGGTTACAAAGGCATGGCTACGAGTTTAACATGGCATTTATCGGTGGTAGGGTTAACTATATAACATGTCATTCTAAACATTTTATTTTATTTTGAACTAACATTTCAGAACTAGCTCAATGCAAATAGCGTAATAACATAATTAAATAACATGGGTTGCAACATGATCAAAGGATTTGGGACTTGCCGGCAATTTGGACGAACTTGGCTAGCTTGAACGTAGAAGCACCGGGGTCCTGAGTCTGCTCCTGGGCTTCCGGGATCTCCGATACTAGCGCAAACAATTTAAATAAGTAAATCCGGCTTGCAACTAAACAAGCGAGGAAAAATAATCTAATTAAAAAGAAATAAAATGCATAAACACTCCAAATGGAATTTTAGGAATTTTTCTAGGATGAATCTGTGGAAATGGATTTCACCAGAGGGTCTGGAATAATATTTGGAGCAAAGTGGTGAAATTTGGGAATTTTTGGGATTTTCTGTGATTTTCTAGGATTTATTTGAGTTTTCTGGAATATTGGAAATTGGAAAAATCGGGAAAAAAACAAGTGCACAGTAAAAGGCCGGCCCATGGCCACAGATGCGGCCGTGAAGTTGGCCCGCGGCTGTTTCGCGCGTCTTGGCGGATGGAGCGGGCCGAGGAGCGGCCCGTAGCGTCGCGCGCCGGCGGGCTTGATGGCCGCCGCGTGGACGGCGGGGATGTGGGGGAGATCGGCGGCCCAGATAACACGAGCGGAGATCGGACGGCGGCGAAGCGGGGCGAGGGCGAAACGGTACGGGAGATCGGGCGGCTGCGGTTTGAAGGCGCCAGAGAGAAGGGACGGCGGGGATAGCGCCACGCCATCGTCGTCTTCCTCCAGCCGCGCACGAGCGACAGAGGAGCAGGGACGGCGAGGCTGCGGCGTTCCGGCGACGGCGATAGCATCCGACGGCCGGGGAGGGCTCCACAGGATAGGGCTTGACTTGGGGAGTCTATTTTAGGGCTTGGGAGGCGAAGGGAGTCAATGGAGAGGGAGGGAGGCTGAAGGGGAGTGTTCGGGGATTTGGCGGTGAGGAAGACCACCGGCGGCGAAAGAGCTAAATCGGGGGCGGTTACACCATCTGGGGAGGGTGAGGCTCACATTGGCGGCGGCGTGAGTTGGGGAGCTTCGAGGAGGGCTGGCCACGGGAGCACGGCTGAGGCGGTGGTGAGCTTCGGCGGCGGCGCTCCACAGGGCTCCACCTGGCCAAACAAGGGTACCAACACGATTAGGGGGTAGCAAAGGTGCTTCCAGCGAATGCAATCGAAGAATGGATGAGCGGGGAAGGAAATCCGCTTCGCGGGGTCACCGGCGCAGGGGGAGATGGTGGCGGAGCTACGGGCGGCGGGAGCTCAATCGGGTGCTCGGGGAGGTGGCTGGGAGTGGCAGAAGGGGAATGGGGTGCTTGGGAAGCTTGGGGAGCAAAGAAAAGAGAGGGAGCAACGGGGTGGGTTTTATACCCACACGGGGGGGGGGGAGGGGGCTCCTTCGGGGAGAAGTCACCGGCGGGGCTCGGGGCGACAGGGGAGGACGGGAGCTGTCGCGGGCGTTTAAACCCGCACAGTGGGAAGAGACGGGGGTGACGCAAGGCTCTGCACAGGGCGGGCGACGCGACGGGGGCAGTTGAGCTGCGGCCGGAGCGAGGGCGCGTCCGCGCGGGGAGAGGGAGGAGCCGCCGCTGGCAGGTGGGGCCGAAGCTGCGGTGGGGTGACGTGGAGCGCGGATGGCCACCCTCCAAACCCGGGCTGCCGGGGCGGCGGAGGCGCGAGGAAGGACCGGGCGCGCGGGGACGCGCGCAGCGCGGCGCGCGCGCGCAGCGCGGCGCGCAGCACGCAGCGTCTTGCGAGTGAAGCGGGAGGGAGAGCGCGGCGCCGCCGAGGGGAGCGGAGGCGCCGTGCGAGGGGAGAGGCGGGAACGGGGTGGCGCCAACGCGGGAGGGAGAGCGGGAGACGCCGGGAGGAGGGAAAAGCGGAATCGGGCGAGGCGCTAATCAAGGGAGGAGGCGGCATTGCCCAGAAAGGAAAGCGGAGAGAGAGGAGACTTTCCCGAAAAGGAAAGTTTCAGAATTTCACTCAAAAATGCAGCAAAAATTGGAAATTTTTATTTTGAATTTTTCAGGGCTTTTCAAGGTTCTCTTTCATATGTATCTCTAGTAGTCCCTTTCGTTTGTCATGCTTGAACACAGCTATGTAACCATCAACTTTACTCAGAAAAGAAAATACCGTGCTGCCTTCAGTGCACTTGACAATCTTGCCAATAGCATAGCCAGCACAACTAGTGGTGCTGGAAGGAGCCCAATCAGGTGACCAGTTCTTGTAGATGGCCCAAACCTCACCTATCTTTGGAAGAATTTTAATCTTCTGATTCGTAAAATAATGGCTGGTTTCTACTAAATGAGAGAAGGCATTGGTTACATCACAATCGGTTCTCCAGTTTTGAATTTTAAATGTGCCACAGCTGATAGGTATATCCTGCTCCAACTACCGTTTCTCCCGCTCCTGTTTAGGGCAAACCTCAAGCCAGGTCACGTGAACTCTGAATGATTCTAGCTCGACTTTGCTTATCCAGCCATAGAACTTGGGGAATTTATCAAGATCACTGTATAAAACCCAAAATTGTCCACGTTCAAACTTCTCACATGAGCGGCCTCCGTCAAAGTTGTGGAATTCAGACTCAGTTGACGATCGATCATGCATGCAGGTCTAACAATCCATCTGAATGATGCGTATATATACTAGTAGCTACAGGGTTAGTTACCTGAAGACTGAAGTGGCACGGCCGCATGAAGAGGTACAGCCACGCGGCGGCGGCGCGACGGATCTCGGCGCGTCGAGGTGCTCCGTCACGAAGTTGCCGAGGACGCCAGTCCAGAAGCGCTTCCGCTCCTCCTCCACGGATTCTGCATGGCCAACAATATGTTTAAAAATATATAGATTGACTATCTAAAAATTATATTATTATTATATTTGTTGTTAAAAATAATCTTATAATACTGAATTTTTATTAGTGTGTATTACTAAAGTTATAAAAGAAATAGTCAAAGTCAGCGTGATGGAGATCCTGAAAAATAAAAAAATATCAGAGGGAGCAGTAGCCTTGCATGCATGCATGGATGCGTGCGTGCATGTATACGTACATATATGTACATGCCTACCTCGTGCCCGAGCACCGTGGCGACGTCGGCGTTCGAGGATCCCGGTGCGCGCCTGGATCTCACCGGTACTGCCGATGCTGAGCGCGTCCAGGCGCCTATCCTCGACCACGTTGACCTTCAGGTCGTCGACGCCGCCGCCGTCGAGGCGGCGGCCGATCCTCTACGACAGCCTGCCTCCTCCGAAGAGCCTGTCGTCGCTGCCACGCCGACGAGGCCGGCGGCGACGCAGCGCACCCCGACCGTGTCGGGGTGGTCGGACGGGAGCGTAGGACCGCCCGGGCGCTTCTTGAGGCAGGCCGGTGCGCTCTTGCCATGATCAGCGAAGGTCAGGGCAGGTTCATGGTCGCGCAAGCAAGCGATGGCGGCTGCAGCGGCGCCAATGGACGCCGCCGCCGCGGCGGCACATGGAAGCGCTCTTTTGCCGTGGCACCATCGTGCGTGTTCTCTTGCAGAGGGTATAGATCCCACGAGGCGACGGGAAAGGAACTTCAAAAGACTCGTGCACTAACAATAACCTGATGAAATAGCCGTGCCAGTAATAGAAGCCTCTGCGTTAAAACATTAGCATGATTTTTGAATAGAGGTTCGCTTTCGGCGCAATATGATAGTTGACAAGTAACAGAGGCCTCGGCATTAGAATGTTAGCATGGTTTTGAATAGACTAAAGCCGACTAGCATATATGTACACCAAAAAAAATTGATAGCAGAATATATCAAGACATAATTCTAATCAGAATAAAATTCAGTTTAACTATTTCCAGAGTCTGCTTTGAAGTCGTCATGTCACGGGGTGTCCCTGTAGAGGAAAACATCAGGAACAGAAGCTGGATCAAGCTCATAGAAGCCACGGAGCTTGCCACCTCTTTCTTCTGTCAGTTGGAAAGAGGGAATTCGATGAGAAAACTTCAGATGGTCTCTTGTAGGTATCTCCAGAACTCCCTTTTGCTTGTCGGGCTTGAACACCGCTCTGTAACCATTAACTGGAGTCAGAAAAGAAATTTTTGTGCTAGCTTCAGTGCGCTCAATGATCTCGCTGATGGCAAATTCGCAAGCATCAATGCTGGAAGGAGTCCAGTCAGATGCCCAGTTCATGTAGATGGCCCAAACCTCACCTACTTGCGGAAGAATTTCAATCTGCCATTTTGTGCCATTTTGTCCAGAATCTACTAAATGAGAGAAAGTATCATTTGTGTCATACTTGGTTTTCCAGCTTCGAATTTTAAACTTACCACAGCTGATAGGTATATCCTGCTCTAACCACTGTTTCTCCTGCTCCTGTTGAGGGCAAGCCTCAAGCCAGGTCAAATGCACTCTGAACGGTTCTAGCTCGACTTTGCTTATCCAGCCATAGAACTTGGGGAACTTATCAAGATCACTGTATAAAGCCCAAATTTGTCCACGTTCAAACTTCTCACTTGAGCGGCCTTCTTCGAAGTTGTGGAATTCAGAATCAGGATATGCATAAATACTGGGGGACGGACAGCTTTGCTGAGAAGAATCACCAAATCCATTGGTGCTATGGGCATTTTTGGGTGAGGATGTGTTTTGTTCAAAAGAAAGATCTTCATGATTTTCTGTAGACATTGGGCGGGAAGTATGTGCTTCAGAGTGATTCTCCTTTTGAGCAATTGGCTCATTTCCAGGATCCATTCTACTACTTGTACTGTTAGTGGTCAAATCAATGAATGTGCTGCCCTCTTTCTTGCCGAGAGACATGTAAGAGTCAAGAGTAACAGAAGGAAATGCTACATCCAGGTCATTGGGGAGGCATGCAGTGTCGAGTTCCAGAAACCCTCCTGGGACACCTACCTTTTCATTTCCATTTGTCCTATAAGAGGGGACACTGTGAGAAAATCGAAGTAGCTCACTTGATGCTATCACGATTGCGGGTTTGTCCTTAGCTGTCGCAAATAAACTGACAAAGCCCTTAATCCTGACCAATGGGACAACAGTGACGCCAGCATCAACTGAGAAATTTGACAGGACCTCAACAACCTCGTATTCATAGGATCTATGATTATCTGCATCTGAACTCCACTGCATGCTCCATCCCTTATAAAGAGCCCATACCCCACCCTTTTCAGGATACACTTCATAGTAGTTCCTTCTTTTGCCTTTTGTCCATGAAACAATATGAGAAAACATGAGCCTGTCTTGTGACATCTCCGTTGTTCCCAAGCAGAAGTTCCCACAAGCAACAGGCAGTTCTTCATCAGTCCATTTATCCTCTTCTTCATTCATGGCATAATGCTCCAACCAAGTGAGATGAACTTTAAAGTTGGAGGCATCAAAATGTTTTATTCGAGCATAAAATCTTGGCATGCCATCAAGGTTATCATAAAGGGCCCAGATCTGACCAACTGCAAACAGATTGACATTCCTGAACTTCTCAAAATCGAAGAAATCTGGATCAGGGAAGGAAAGGTTCACGGAATAGCAAGGCTTATTCTGCCCAACAGTATCAGTAGCTTCTGTCTTGATATTGTACCGATCACCTACGTCTGTAGTTTTTGTTTTCTCTGGAATGACCACTTTGCTGGACACATGAGGTGGAACTGGTTGTCTGTCAGCATTAGTGACATTATCATCAAATATTTTCTTAGAACTCAAATCGACATTAGAGGGCAAACCATTCGTCCTTTGCCTCTTTCTGTTATTTGAGTTCAGGCTACTGCTGCCATCAGCATCTTGCTTTCTCCTACCTGATCTCCGGAGACTGGAGGATCCTGCAGCATTTGGCACTGTAGATGCATCTTCTCTACCCAATCTCTTTCTGTCAGCATTTAGATCAGCAGGATCTGGTGCCAATCGTGCACCTGTATTCACGTTTGCAGTTTGGGCAGAAAATTTACTTTGATTCATAATTGGAATTTCAACTCCCCTCTTTGTAATCTCTGACAGGTTAGCTTTCTTCTCACCACCTGTGTGGTTTATCCTTTGTTTCGCTTCTGTGTTTACACCTGTAGAAGAAAGCTTCACAGGACCAGGCACATTCATAGCATTTGGTGCTGAAGATGCATCCTCTGTACCTGACTTCTGTCTGTCAACGATGTCTGGACCAGCAGGATCTAGTATTGAATATCCACCCATATTCTTATTTGCTGTTGGTACAGAAAATTTATCTTGATTCATTGTTGAAAATTGAACTTTCCCTCTTGTCATCTCTGACTGATTAGCTTTCTCATCACTGTTTGGCCTGCAATACCCTTTCATGTATTCGTCACGCTGGGCCACATTCATCCTTGGCTTCACATCTGTATTCCCCCCTGTAGAAGGCTTCGCAGGGTGGCCTTGTTGACTGGGGGTATCACGCTGTTGATTTGGAAACATCTTTGCTGGAACTTGAGAACTACTGGGTACACTTGATGAAGTGGGCACAGAGTGTTCCTTTAGATTGTATGCAAAAAAATTCTTTCTGCAGTTCAGACAGCGGATCAGTGTGTTTAGGATATTGTTGTAGTACCGATATCGTATCTGACAATGGGGGCATATGGTCCAAAATGTCAGTTCATATCCAGGCACACTACATTTATTTGTGTCAGTCTTCTTTGGTGGCCGTGTAGCCTGCTTTTGCACTTTTCTGGAAGCATTCTGCCTTTTGATGTCATAATGAGATCGCTTTGTTCGATCACACAATACTGTATGAGCTTCAGCAACCAACTTGAAAGCAGCTTCAGCACCAGCAAAACAATTTTTGTCAGGATGGAGTGAAATGGCAAGCTTGCGGTATTGCTTTCTTATGGTAACATCATCCGCTGTTGTGTCCACTTGAAGGATTCGATACAAGTCCATCTCTCCGTTCACCCTTGCCTCTGCTGCACAATGTACATTGCAGACATTTAACAGCTGAAATATATTCTCAAGCTCTGGAAAAAGCTTTTGAGCTTTAAGTAGAATCTTCTGGGCACCATTAAAGTCTTTGTTTTCCATCTTTTTTACAGCAATTTCCCTGGCCCTGAGGGCCTCTTCTCTGTTGCACTCCATCATAATCTCTGGCAAAAAAAATATCACTAACAGCCCTGCCGTGAAGTGCTATCAACTGGAAATAAGTATCCTCAGACTCATGCTTTA
Source organism: Dendrocalamus sinicus (assembly GCA_036346575.1). NCBI lineage: Eukaryota > Viridiplantae > Streptophyta > Magnoliopsida > Poales > Poaceae > Dendrocalamus > Dendrocalamus sinicus. The sequence goes on along the minus strand of JAYEVI010000086.1, from coordinate 14,252 downwards.
CAGCAGATACTATTTGAAAGCGGATGCAGACGTCCAGATCACTTTCTCAGACAACAAAATGCCGAATGAACCTCTAGTGCATCAAGCCCTGCAAATTTAGAAAGGAAAAAATAATTCTTACTAACTGAAAATGTGCTCCTAACAGTACCATTAGTAGCACCTGAAAATTAGACATTTGTGGACCCACAACAATAATACTGTAATGCAAAACTAAAGGAATAATCACAAACCGTGTAGATCAGGATAGACAGACAAAGCCATGCAAGAAATGCCCTTTTCCAATATAAATCACTAGACTGTATTGCTAATTCTACTCAATTCATATTAGAGCTAAAATGATATGACAAGATCAAGCAAGAAAGAATAGTTGGCAATTCTATCTGTCTGTATGGCAGCAGGATCCATACGCCATAAGTCCAAAATATTTCTTACATACAAACAACAAATGTACAAGTCGAACTCATTTGATCCTTGCTATACCTTCATGTTTTGAACATTTGGATAATATTTTCTTGCCTTTCACAAATATAAGCTATCATATCAGCGCAGCAACACACTAATTCTAAATGAAAAACTTTCCTGACAGATGAACAGCATATTAAAGGTTGAAAGTACATGACCTCACAAACCAATGCAGAACCTGGCAATTCACCGGGCTAAGAAACAGGAGCTTACAGTCTACATAAAAACCTGTTACATGAAACCATATATGATATATCATTCTAAATAACATGCCACTACGAAGGAAATACTGGTAAAGCAAGATACATGAACAAGATTGACCAGAAATGAAATTCCACATCAGCATGTCAGCACTCACAGCAGCAAGGTAGAGCGAAGCATCATTCTTCATCCTCTACACATGTCAAAGTTCTTGATGAAGTTGTTTATGCGGTCACTGTGGCTTGCTGTCACTGAAGAATGCTTGGTAGTAGCAGCTGGCCAATGGATAAGACCTGTTAGCATAATTTGTGTTGTGTATGATTTAGTGACAGAAAAAAAGGCTGCAGCAGAGGGCATAAGATACTAGAAACAAACATAAAAGTACTTGAATATCTTTGTGACACTGAATTATTTATTGCTGTCAACTTAAGAAAACAGTTACCTAAAACGGAAGGAAAGACAGTGGCATCCTCACCAACTCTAGAAGAAAAGAAAAACTAGCCAGAAAAAGGTCAATAGCAGCTGCCAGTTGCAGCCCAATATTGCTAGAGTATCGTGTTCTAGTTACAATGGTAATTGAGTGTTCAATAGGTGGGGAAGGACTAAGGAGTTTGATGGGCCCAAGTAAGAGAAGTGAGAACGCAGGTTGTTTGAGGGGGGCTCATAGCAATATTGACTTGATCTGAAACTTTCAGGTTTGAACAACATATGCTGCGAGCAGTGGTGACATCTATGAATTTCCACCCATATTGCCCTTAGGAGAAGGGGCTATCTCAGATATTGCTTTTAGATTTTAGTTGTGAGATCGTGAGAGTTTAGAGACTGAGATAACCAACTTGCCCATAACAAAGGATGTATATTTTAGTAGTACAGTTTCGTGTATTTTGGCTACCTAGTGATTCATGCAACAGTACAGGCACACAATCATCTTCTGTTCAAATTTAGTGTGGAGATAGTTATTTAAAACCTACATATTCTCCAAATTTGTTGCTTGCCTGCTTGGGTAGGGGGCTGAAGGTCGGGTATAGGTCACTCTCCCCTGACCACTGGTCGGACTCTTCGCCCTGCCTTCGTTACAAGGTTCTAAAGCCTAGCGGAAGAAGGGAGGGAGACTAGATACTTTTCTTCATTGATTCTTGCTTGATACTAACCATCAAAATACAGTTCATTATATAGAGAGCCCTCCTAACAGATCAAGAAACTAATTTTATGGAATCCTAACAAGTATGGAAACTAACATGGAATCCTAACAATTATGGAAACCAACTAAAAGATAAGATGCCTAATAGATAGATTCCTAACCAACCAATCCTTCCTAATCTTCGGGGAGCATCCCCACTCACACGGCGCACCAACAGTACGTGAACAGAATCGCTCTAGGGGGCCCACACCATAACAACACTAATAATTTACAAACCCAAGACACTTTACTATGAGTTAACCTCTTCTACTTTGTTGTGTAGTCATTCCACCCTGATGAAGCAAATTTAGGACATCTATTAAAAACTAATATAGTTAACACATACAGCATAAGCAAAAATGATTTGAGTTTCTAAGATGGGCCAGTCCAGCTCCACTCACCAGATGGACATCTATTAAAAACTAATGTAGTTAACACATACAGCATAAGCAAAAATGATTTGAGTTTCTAAGATGGGCCAGTCCAGCTCCACTCACCAGATGTTCTTATCTACAAAAAAAATCCCCTCATTAAGCATGTAGAGAGAGGGAAAGAAGTAATTATAAACAGAAACAAGAAATTACTTGGGTTGGGGACCTTGCAAAGAAAAAAAATTAAATCAGTCTTTTCACAACAAGAATCCAACGGCAATCCTGCACATAGTCTGCTCCCAAAAGGTAATTTTGGGTGGCAGACCTGTAGAATAGTACTTCAAATTTTGAAATCAATTTGCAATTATGTTGTGAGGCCCCTTTAAGCAACCTACCTACCCTTTCGATCAACACCATGAGATACCGGAGAGGAACGATTGAGAGAAGATTGGGAAAGGTAGTATAACTAAGCTTAAAGCATTTGGAGTTCGTGTTCTTGTGCCAAAGGGCAAGGCTAAGCTCACAGCTGTATGGCAAACTAAGCACAAGGGCAAGGTAAGAGGGTTTTAAGGGTGGGGGATAGGTCTTACGTAGGGATGAAGCAGAGTGAGTGAAATGCAACTGTTAATCTGTCACTATTACCATATGTGTGTCTACATGGTTTTTTCATGACATGTACCGGTGTACGGCTGACGCAAATGTTGTGCAAACCGAATACAAATTGGAGAGAACAAATACAACTGCAGACTGGATAAACATCAAGCACAGAGACACATATTGGAGGGATAAGAAATAAGCTTAAAACTCTATATGGCTATCTTTAGTTCAATAGGGACACATTTGACCATCCAATTGCCCTCATGCCGCCGCAGACAATTGCCACCAGCAAGCCTCTGCCGCAACTCGCAATCACAGCCGCCCACATGGCTGGTTGGTACCACTTGCCGCCGCCGCCCACACCTGCTGGTGGGAGCCCCCCGGACCCCGCCACCTCTAGCCCTCCTCGCCTCCAGGAAGCAGCACGCCGCTACGCTCGCCGGCTTGGCGGCTTCGCCGTGCGCCCCACTGCTCGCCAGGGTTAGAAAGCACCGAGCACGGAACTCGCACGAGCAATTGGGGAGGTCGCTCGATCTGGCCGCAGCTCACGCACGCACGCCTCACATTTTCAGGGCCTCATGGGCCTTGGCCTACCTTCCCGGCTGCCCCACCATCTTTCCTCTTCAAGCAGCCCAGCTCCGCGCGGCCTGCTCAAGCACGCCCGTGTCTCTTCTTCTCAGACGACGGCCGACGGTACAGCGGCTAGCGCTCGGGGGAGGGGGATGGTTCCAGGCCGGCAGTAGTTCTCGCCACAGCTCGTCAGAATGGTGGGTCCGCCCCTGCCTAGTAGCAGGAAATGGCCACAGCTCACAATGCACTTCTCTCTTATGAAAACCATTTTTTTTTCCAAACTGAAGCTTAATCAACTCACTCAAAACGTCCCGATTATGGCCAAGGCAGTCAGTATACACACAGAAAATTCTCTCCGCTCGCACGGAACACAAAACACGAACTCTCTCTCCCTCCCTCCCTCCATCCCTCCCTCCCTCTCTCCAGCCTCCATTAGCGCCAACTTAGAAATTACGCAATGGCAACTGCCTCTTCTGCTCTACCACTCCAAACGACGCGCACATGTCCGGACTTAAAATCGATACTCGTTTAGCCAAAATGACAAGATGGGAAGAAAAAATCGATGTGAAATTCTAGTTGCGGTGTCAGATAATCTAGTAGCAGCTCGAACAAGTTAAGCAGAACCCAGCGATTGTACCAGAGCAGGCGGTGGAGTGGTCGGTGGTCGCAGGACGCCGGCGAGCCGTCGCGGCGGCGGGAGCGGAAGCGAGGGAGGGACGGCGATGGAGCCGAGGAGGAACAGTCGGCGGGGGAAGGGGGATTTATAGGGTGTTGTAGCCTTCTAGGGCTTTGTTCTAGGCTAGCTGAAATTACAAATTTGCCCGCCAGGTGAAATGACCAAATTACCCATAGAGTGGTAGCTGAACCCCTGTGTGTAGACTTGTATCTCATATTAACCGAATATCCGTGCGTTACTACGGAGAAAATAAATTATATTCTGCACCATCGAGGGATCATAACGTTTTGTGGGTTTGGTCACTGCAGTACCTTCGTGTGTTCTAGTCATGTGGATCCGAAGGACCCCCCGGCTCCCTAGAACAGTCTAGGGCATGAGATATAGGGACCTTGAGTTGCTCTTGTAAGAATAATACTACGTAGAAGAGAATATTAAATCGGACCTACCATTAATGAAAGAAGAATGGCTACATGCGCCTTTGAGTTGATCAAGCAGATGTGTTGGATGCGCTGATGTCGCTGTCTTCTGGTTAACTGCTTGGCCGCAGCCGTTGAGCTCCTTTCTCCATGGCCACAACACTTCACATGAGTAGCAAGGCATCTGGCTCTCCTTGTGGCTATATCTTTGTCTTCCTCTCCTCAGTGGCCTAATGCTCGACTAAGATTGATTCCCAATGCGCTCACTGATAGGTTGCTTCTCTCTCTTGGAGAATATGGTGCCTTGTTTGTTGGATTGTTGGTAATGAAGCCGTAGGCCTCTTCTTTTCAGCTTTTCTATAGTAACTAGCTTTTCAAACGGAGTGTCTTTTTAAGGCAGTGTCTACAAGTTAATTGTAGTACACACTGTAATGACTTCATTTGTATCGGTCAAAACCGCACGTAAGTTTCTGTTACTCCGTACCCTCTCTCACGAACAACGCAAAAGCCATAAGCCAAAAGCAAAAAGAACAAGCCACGTATCTGTTGGAGAGAACAGATGAGGATGCGCAATAGAAGGGGAACGGGAATCATGGGTACGAAGAAGAGGAGCGTGAGTAGGAGGGCTACATGGCGGTGCATTTTTTTTACATAGAAGAGTAGTGCAAGGAGATGTGGGATGGCTAATGAACCATTGTAAGACCATGTAGAGGTCACCCCAGGGTTGTGATGAGTAATTGACTTTTGAATTAGAGTATTCGCGGAGGTTGAGTTTGGTTTTTGAGGATTTTGCAAAAGATCGCTTTTTGTCTGATGACTTGTGGTTTACGAATTTGTCTGACTGCGAGTACTGGAGTATTCGAAGTTTAAGTTTACAACTTCGTGGTCGGACGGTCCAATCGGGGGGTCTGATCGGCAATTATGTGAGATCGGTAGAACGACCACGGTTTGTCAAGCATAGCAGAATGACCACGGAATGGTCATGCTTCAGTATGTGGTCATTGTTTGGTAGTAGTTTGGGCGATCGATAGTCGTAACTTTTGTGATCGGTTGTCGTAGCGATCTGTTCGGTAGTCGTAAGCCATGGCGATTGGTAGTCATATCCCTTGTGATTGGTTGTCGTAGCGATCTGTTGTGGTAGTCGTAGCCTTTGTAATCGATGGTCATAGCAATTTGTTGTGCTGGTCGTTGGCCTCTCGGTCGTTACTTGTAGGCTTCGAGTATTTCAAGTTTTGTGATCTTTGAGCATCTGAGTATTTTGTGTTGACCTGGGTGTTGTTGCTAGTGTGCACATGGGTTTATTGTTTGGTCCTAGGTTTAGGATCAATATTTAGATACATACATTTTTGCAATAAGCATTGTTTGGATTAATTGTGCCAATTGATGACTTTGTGTATCGTGCGGTGCTACGTGACGGTTTGTTTATTTGTGTTGGTTGTAAAACTTTGGAGCTACATCATGGTGAGGCGTAGGAGGACCAGGACTAGGCACAGGGTGGTGCTGAGGTCCAAAACAATTAGAGAGATACTGAAAATGACTAAGACTTTTGGGGTGGTTACAAACTGGGATGACGAGGAACCGGAGCGGGAGCTACTGGTGGTGATTATGATAGGCAACGGCAAGGTGGACCGGGACTAGACTCGAGAAGAATTGAGATCCAGATGGTCGAAGAAGCCGAGTGCCGTCATGTGCGAGAAGAGACATATGGAGAGCCAAAATGACTTGAGTCGTTTGCAAACGATGACGGTTCGGTGGGATTCAAACACGTGAGAAGCTTGGTGGCAAGTCATTGGGGCCATGTAAATGATGGTGAAGCATGGGGCGATGCTTCGTGGTAAAGGAAGTGGGAAGCTTAGAGGAAGGTGGTAGAGGAGCATTTTGGTAAAATCACCCAATACTGGAGAAATATGTGTGAGTAAAACCCAGTGTTATATGGGGTTAATGGGTTATCCTTGGTTTGGACTGATGGGGGGATCTATTAGATTTTTGGGTTCAAATTATGAGCCTATGAAAGGAGAGGAGTGGTAAGAGTTAGGGTTTGACAATGTTGGCTAAGCCTTTTGATAACTAGCCCCTCCTGCCTCCCATGGGAGATGGTTAGAGAGTGTGTACTCTAACTGTAGAGCTCTGTCATCTGAAGTGGACTAGCTGTAAAATCAATCCTCCCAAGTGAGCAATACATCAATTTTTGTCTACCTTATGTATCTTTTTGTCTGATTAAGTTTGCTCTGTTTTGAATTGGTTTTTCCTCTCTTCTCTCAACCCTTTCTTGATATCTTCATGTAGCTCTTGTTTCGGTTGGTTTGATCTCTCTTCTACGCTTGATCTTGCTATGCCAAGGACATATACAAGACGAAGATAATCTCTTGAGATTGACCTACAATCATTAGGCACTTCAATGGCAAGATTTTTAACAAACCCTATATTTGCACATTCTTAGTCTAATCGAGTGATTTCTTGATCCAAAACTTTTGATCTGATTTCTTCGATGATCTAGCTTGTCATGACATATGGAAACATATACAAAACTATCTTGGCATGGCTTCTTCGATGATATGGCAAGTGACACGTATCGCCTACCATGCCTTCTGAACTCGAGAAGATCATTTTTGCAAACAAAAAAAACTCAAGTGCCAAATTGATTTTAAAAAAACGTTGCTACAGTGCCATATACGTGAACATTTCGATGTCTACAAGAGTGATGCATCATTTTGCAGCCACGAGACGAGTTATAAATGGCACCATTTTAATGCAACCTCCAATCTTTCAGCTGGGACCAAAGTTGCATCCCCACGATGAGCTCAATTCGTATGATAAACTGAAAGAACAAGTCGTGCGAGTTATCATGCGATACATTGGTACGATAATACACCACGGTGGAGCTCACGAATCCAACCACTGACATCAGCTCAACCATGCAAATCCTCCCAAACATGAAAACCAGGCACCCAAAATCTTCTACCGAATCAAGCCTAGATAAGATAAAAGTGATGTCTTCTGCGCTCAAACATTCGCAGCATGATACACAGAAAACAGGAGTGCACAGACGAACTAATCATCATCCATTCCAGGTTGGGCGTCTCTTCTTGGCCCTCCTGCTGGCTTTGCCATGATGATCTGCATAGTTCACGAGTGAAAGTATTAGCATATGAAACAACAAAATGGTCTTATTTCATTTTAAAGAATGACCACACAGGATTGGCACTCCTACCTGGTCAACCCGTAGTACAGTACACACCGCGTCCGCAGAGTATTTCAGAGCAAAAAACCTGAAGTAAAGTGAGACATGTAATGAGGTGGCCAAAACAGGCTTAAGCCTCTACTGCAAACACGCAAATCAGTAAGTTGAATTTGAAAGCACAAAACATAATTATAACTACCGTGCTGCAGCATTTTCCACATTATCAAAGGCACCAACCAGCACCAGTATGTGTTAGCATGATATCGGGAAACACCGCAACTAGCTATGAGCAGCTTAAAAACATACTGCATGGGCTTCCGGTACAATTACCACATCTATCGTGTCAAACTAGATGTTGATCACATAGGCTTACTTTGTGACGTAGAGGTCCCATATTTTCATAGTTGCGACATCCTTGCAAGCACCTTCCTCCAAGTCAATACCAACTTTTGTATTGCCACTAGCATGCTCAGCATAGAGGGAAGATATTATCTCCATTGCACTAAGTCCAGCATTGTCAGTCAGGGTTCTTGGAACCATTTCAAAACTTTCAGCAAATTTTGCAATGGCATACTGATCCAACCTGCATAATTGTTAACCATCGGCAAATAAATCAAAAAAGAAAAAGAAACATATTGTAAAAACTATAAATTATCATTTTGATCTATCATAAACCAAACTACAAAAACAGATTATAGTGAGACACTGTTCACAGCTCAAATGTATCCACCGAAGTATACAACTTTTAAAACCCATAGGTAATAAGGGTTTATTAAAAATTATTTTAGATAAATATGATGGATAAAGTTCTCAACATATAATTAGGTTGCATCTGGACTTCAGATGGTTTCATACCACATGTCAGTAGGCTTGTCCAGTTAAAAGTAGTAAAGCAACAGGCTATCTTTTCGTAACATTATATTCAGATGTGTCCATTTAGCACGTACATAAAAACTTATTTGGTCTCGCAAAAAAAGAAATACTTACCCTGTTTCCTTCAGAGAAAACTCCTTCAATCTCCTTGCTAGTTCTATTTCTGTTGCAGCAGCACCAGGTATTATCCGACTGTCCCTGCACATTGACTGGTATAAACACAAATAGTCAGATACCTTAGCTAATCAGTCGATAACAAAGTGTCACTATTCCAAAACAATGAAAGAAAGTTGGTGTCAACCTACTATATATCATACATACATACCTTGTAAGTATTGACGCCATCATCAACTGCTCTTTCCAGATCATCTAATATACTATCAGTGCTGCCTCTTAAGACAACAGTAGCCACTGAATTTCCAGCTTCTTCATTCTTGACAACAGTCACCTATAAAGCAAACTAAATGTGGTGGGGAAGAATAAAGTCATGTCGTTTGGGAAAGCATAAGGGCATGAAACATACTCGAACACCACCAATTTCTTCCACGGAAACAGAGTCTGCATATCCTAATTCATCCGCATTCGGTTGGCTAAGTTTCAACTGTTTTTGAAAAAAGCACAAGACATCAGATTTGTATGCTACTATGCTAATGCTAGTCAACAAACAAATATTAAATCAGAACTTACAAGTGCTATACTCCCCGTTGTACGGCAAAATCTTCTAAGTTCAAACTTTGAGCTTATTTTCAAAACCATTAGCCTGTAACCAAAACATCAATAAGTACCAGATCATGGTAAATTGCTAAGTGAATTTAAACCTAACTTTGAGGTGCCTTCCAATATTAAACCTCCAATTGAGGGTTTAAGTTGAATAAATTACACACACAAACACATCATATCTCAATGTAGAAAATAAATTTCACCAAAAAATAATCTTACAGAAAAATACGTAATCTATCAAGATGACAATTCATATAAGCAAGCCACTGACTTGTAACGTTCACAAAAATGTAATGCCATATCGCCAACTGCTGCTCCACTGACAATAACCTTGGCACCTGAGTCAGCTACAGCTTTGATAAGCTCCTCCACCTTAGCTTCCTCAGTTTTAGCATAATTTTCCAGCTGTACAACAGTACAAGCATGTGTGTTATAAGCTTCAGCAGACATTTGTCGATCACAGTGCTTGGGATGAACTATAGAAGCAGAATAATATCACATGCTCCATAGAACATACTAGGATGTTGACAGTTGAAATTGCAACAAGAAAGACCAATTGGTATTTCACAACTACCGAATAGCCTCTTGTTGGAAACAAGATGCACACACGAAAGCAAAAAAAAATGCGCAAATAAAAAGAAAGAATTAACTGAGAATACTGTAATGAATCAGATTATGAGTCTATGATGCCACATAAATGTTGGAAATGCCTACGAAAAACATGTAGTGCATTATCTGTTTAATAGCTTTCAAAATCTATAATTTAAAATTCCACCATATCCATAAGTGCCTGATCAACTCTTCCTAACTGCCTCCTAAAAAAATTTCCTTATCGCATCTAATTCGCAATAATAAAAACAGGAAATAACTATATAATTGATTTTCCATATTATTCTTCATGAGTAAACCATAGCTGCCAGGCCCTAGTAAATCTGACTATGCTAACCAAGCTATGACAACCAATGCAATACAACGATACCCACCTGACCTTCATTAATCAATCAAAATTTTTGTTTAGGTTTCATCCATCAAATGAAAGAATAAAAAGAAAAGGGTAAATTCCGGTAAAGTCCATCCAAAAGGAACCTCAACCATCAAAGAACTTCAGCACACTTACATGAAAAGAATCCATAAACAAAGAACTTCAAAGGTACTATGGCACAGACATCTATTAAATAAGAAACATAATAGGTATTAGAAAGAAGCAAACTATATAGTTTGCAACTATAAAATTAATTTTCCATACTTTTCTTCACAAGCAAATCATAGCCGCCAGGCCCTAGAAAATCTGACTACGATGACCAAGCTATGATAACCAAATGCACTACAACTGCACCCACCTGACCTTCATCAATCAATCAAGTTTTTTGTTAGGTTTCATCAAATGATGGAATAGAAGAAAAGGGTACAGAGTCCATCCAAAAGCTACCTCCATGTAACTTGAGCACACTTACACTAAAGGAATCCATAAACAGAGAACTTCAAAAATACCAGAGATCTATTAAGTTAGAAACATAATAACTATCAAACAGAAGCAAACTATATAATTTAAAATACTCAAACTATACCGAGTGCAGTAAAACCAGTAAGAAGTTCATGATATGAAGGGAAAACAGTGATATTCTCATATTAAGAATATACCTGCTCAGCAGAATGTATCAAAACAGTTCCCTTTGTTTCAGTGGCAGAAGTATCAACACCACCAGCAAATACTGCGATCTGAATATTGATAAATTTTAGAAATTAGAACAAACACTGGCAGGTATCATACAGAAAAGATGGGTAACTTGGATTGGTTAAGATTCCTATGTACAGACAAAAGTTACAAAAAAATGAATGCAACATATTACAGTATACTTTAGTTAAAATTAAAAATACACCAGTTCATATTTATTTGTCCACTGTGCTGAGCAGCAGTGTCAGCTTGAAAGATACAGATACCTGAAAAAGATTGTACTAAAAGTATTTTTTCGAGAATATAATCATCCAGCAACTTAACGGAAGCACACACAAAGAAAAAATGCACAAGAAGTGCATGCATCTACCATGTTGTGACCGCGCGAAGAAGAAACATTTTCCGAGTTTGCCGTTAGGGAGCTGGAGACTTCATTAACAATTTATTGCTATGTAGGCATACAGGCTCTATTTAACCATGTATGTAAAAACAGTCCATGATCAGAACAGGCATATGTAAACAAGGATTATCCATGAATATCCCAACAGCAAAATAGTTTCAAGAAATACCATCTAAGCTTTCAAAGTTTATTCACAAGATTGCTATCACAAAAAATTAGGTACCAAATACCATGCAACCTTGAAAAGCCTTTACATAATCATAAAGCAATCAGAAAGAGAAACCAGTATCATAACTCAAAAATCAAAACTTCAAAAAAAAAAAAAGCTGATTAATTTGAGTTACTGATAACTTCATTTTTATGGTGGGAAGCTACATAGAACAGAATAAAATATTTGATACCAGTGGATGAGCAGATCAATGAAAGGAAATAGGTACTAGCACAACGAACACTACTATGCAGCGTGGGAACTGGGAACTGAGCTTCCATTATAAAAACTTCACAATAGAGACAACAGAAGATGCATAGACATGAATCAAGTGTAGCATTTTGAGCTTGCCTTTGCCTTCTCCACCCTTTTGATGCTCCCAATAGCGTCATTTTTCAGAACCATCCCACAGACTACAGAAGAGTTGTGCAAACCACCTCCAAGCAGCTTCGCCACTCTAACATTGTCAACATTGAAGTTTGCAGGATTTTTGGGGCAAACTTGCATACAGGCCTAAAAAGTCCATGATGAAATAAACCCGCTAATAATCGGTATCAGAATGAGGGGGGCTCCCTCTGAGGTAAGATGGTAAGGATTAACTTACATCAGCGACAAGGGGGCACAATATATCCTCCTGGCCGAATTGCTTGCTCGCAACAGCAGATCTCATCCTCAACACAACCTCCTCCTTGTTCCTTACATCCATGTTCTCTGAGCCTTTCTCCACCAGATCCTCCAAAATCTCAATCGTCTGCACAGAGAAAAAACAAAAGCATGAATAACCTGCCATCATACCACAGGTTTAACAATGCAAGGCCTACTCAATTGGGAGGGTAAGTAACCTTATTGATAGCCTTGGTGTAGCCAATGATGATCTCACTCGGATGCAACCCCATCCTGATGAGCTCATCGGCCTTCTCAAGCAGTTCACCAGCAAAAGATATGGTAAGGTTAGCTCCATCTCCGATCTCCTCCTGCTGAGCCCTGCCAGCTAGTACCAGGATCTTAGCAGCAGGGTGCTGCACCTCAAGCTCGTTCACGATTGTTGCAGCATCATTCGTGATAAAGAGCTTGTCCAAATGATTGATAACCATCTTGTTCATTCCTAAATACCGGAAAACAGACAAATAGCACACTTTTAGGCAGCTGATACTAGGAACTTGAAGGCATCTTAATATAAAGTTAAAACCATCAAATCCGTGTACATAAAATACAACAAAGGGGCATCTCAACTAGAATCATGCAGTGGTAGCACCAGACAATTGATCACCGGTACTCCAAACCTACATTAGGTTCAAGACGCTGCCCAGAAATAGAAAACTAAATGTTTGAGTTACGCAAATAATAATATGCAAGCATAGTAACTTATATGCTGCCAGCAGCGACAGCACGATAGGGGATGCAAGCGTTACCCGACAATTGGGTGTAACACAGAACCGCATGACACCGACCGCAACATTTGCATACTACCGAACCTCACCATCAGCCCCATCAACTTAGATCAATGAGCTCCAAATCCGAGCTCACCATCACGCTTCCCTAAACACAAGCCCAGCCTCACCGCATCTACGACACTAACAACACCGTGTACTACCTCAGTACCGACGGCAACAACCCTAACCATTTCTAACACCAAACCATGCGCATCACCACCCGACCTCAGGTAACAATCGAATCCGCTCTATAAGCGCTAGATGCCTAGATCCCTCCTAACTCTAGCGATCACACCACGCGAGCACGGAAGGGGAAGCGTGAGGGAGGGTGGGAGCACGGGAAGAGCCGCACTCACCGTTGGGGCCGAGGGACGTGCGGGTGATGGCGGAGAGCTCGCGGCAGGCGTCGATGTTCTTGAGCACGGCCTCGTCGAGCCCGGAGAAGTGCTTGTGCCCCTCCTTGAGCATCGCCTGGATCCCGTACCCCGGCATCGCGCCCAGGCCCACCATCGTCGGCGGTGCGAGCGGAGGCGATCTGGTGATGGCGCGCGGGGGGCGAGGCGGATCGGCAAAACCCTAGTAGCCGCTGCGGCGGGAGTGAGGGGAGAAGGGAGTGGAGAACTGAAGATGAAGAGGGCGCCGTGTTCGCGAGAGTTTTGGAGAGGAGCAAGCCCTCGGACTAGGAGCTAGAGTAGAGGGCTCGGCCTTGTTAGGTCCAGTGGGTGACTTGGGATAGGCCAGCCTGGCCCGCTTGGCAGGGGCATCTCCACTCGCCAAGTGATGGGTTTGGATGCAATTATGGTCAAGTTTTTTTTAGCTTATAACATGTGGTTTATGATTTTCTTTAAATAAATAAATAGTATTATTTTTTCACTGTTATTTTAATGTAGCTTATCGGAAAAACATTTTTAAATGGTTTATCGGCTTATCAGAATTCAGTTCATTCGTACAAATACGTTAGAGTCAAAAACCATCAGACACGGTCATAAACCGTGAGCCACAGCTATTTGCCTTTCAAAGGAAAAAAAGCATGCCTACCAATAATGAATATACTAATCCACATTAGTGCACCTTAATCTTTTTGTTGAAGTCCTTTAAGATCCATCATATATCTATATGCGAATAAATATTGGCCTTATAATAAACACAACATAGTGTTTCTCGTCAAGTCGCCACTGTATCATTTTCAGGCCGCCTGACTTTGCCATCCATCGTGTTTGTCCGTGGCCACCCGTCACTGCTTTCGTCGTCGCTGCAGCCTCCGCTGGCTTTTCCCATCTGTCGTCATC